>LBNU01002161.1:20576-45548 GCA_014162995.1 Artemisia annua | reverse complement strand
AAAAAACGGAAGAAAACGTGTAAAATCGAACAAAAACGTAACAAAACGGATGAAAACGTGTAAAATCGGAAGAAAACGGAATTTTAAGTTATTTACTAACGACCGTTAGTGTAAAGGACTAACGATGCGACACTTAGTACATACAATAGCAAAAAATGTCAAGTTTTGTGTTACAATGAGAAAAAAAATAGTTGGCAACATACAATGGTAAAAAGTGTCAAGTTCAATGTATTTTTTTATCATTTTCCCTTTTCTTTATTATAAATTTCTGACTAATTAAACAAATATAGTTATCTTTCTTTCTAGGTACGAGCATTTGAGCAAAATGATTTAACATATGAATAGAAGGTACATTCCTCAGTACGTTAGGCAACTACCAATTATCTTTAGACTCATTCCATAGTATATCTTGAAATACGTTCCACATGGACGTGGAACAGTTGAAGAGTACTTAATATGTCGAGACAATTAGAAAAAATCTGTACCATTTATTTTGAAAATGATAAATAACATATTAATGCCTATCAAAATAATAAATAACATTATTATAATATGTTATTTTTTAGTTCAAATAATAAACAATCAAGTCAATAACAAAATCGATACTTTAATTTATGACAAAGTTGTGGTGTCAAGAAAGTCGGGTTGTTTCAAAGCTGAATATGACCACACGGGTCAACATGATATTAAATATGACCACACGGTCAACATGATACTGATTATGACCACACGGGTCAACATATAATTAAAATCTTAATGATTATCAGTTCATTCTCATAGGTCACAGTGCAACTTATAATTAGAATGAAATTTCATTTGATCTTTTCACCAGAAAAAGAGAGATTTCCACCTTGCAAATCGAGTGGGGACTGATTCTATGACAAACAACAATTGATTTAAAAAGTATACGTAGGGCTAACAAGTAAACATTACATGATGAACAATTAAATACAACATTTGTGCATCGCACGGGTCAGTTAGTAAGCTATAATTGTCTCATGCTACACATAGTTACATTGGAGCAACTTTTATAGTCACAAACAATGTATTGCTTCCATGTACGGGATTTAATATGTGTTAAGTCATACATGATTTTGTCCCGATATTTATACAATGTGTATAAAACAACCCCTCCATGTACAATGCATTACAATTAACATTATAAACTTAAAAATAATGCTTATAATTTATCTTTATATCGATAAATAAAAATCTTCCGTTTATGTTAATTAAAACTTTCCATGAAAATAAACATTACTAGGCATCTACCGTCATATGCTTATACAATTGGCTACATCAACATTACGAACAATTAATTAAAGCAACTTTCAAAGCATTGAGAGAATCTAAAGCTACACCACGAGCACCTAAAGCTTCCATATTCAAAATCATGGTATAGTTTTTTGCCATTACACGCCTCAAATGTTGACAACAATTGAAAAGCAACTTTGAAAACGTATCTTCTTTACATGACTGTTGCACAAACCATAAGCGCATACAATCATGAAATTTAGAAGTTCCTGAAATATTCATCAAATTCTCTAACAACTGAAAAACTGCCATTGAAAATTACAAATACTTATATAATTCCCAATGACAAAAGTGACAAATAAATAGGCAACAAAAACCTTATGTAACTTACTCAAATTAAAATACTGCATATGAAAAGACTTTGTTAATTAAAATTTTTAATGATTTCTAATGAAAATAAACTAATTTAAATACTAAATTAATGAAAACATTGTTAGGTATCTAAATATCAAGACCACTAAAATAAATACAATGCAACTTCTCTAATATAATCATATGCACCAACGTTACGAATAAACACATAATTATTCAACCAACAGACCGTGCATCGCACGGGTTGAATAAAGCCTCGTTATTAATAATAATCAAGTCTAGGTTCGCATATCAATTAATGACATATAACACATATTCATTAAAATTCACATAAAAATTACATGCAACATAGGGTTTCTACAAGTTTTACAAAAACTAAAACCCTAATAATAAAAAATAAATGTAATCGACCTTAATAAAAAATTAGGGTTTACAAAATTTTAAAAACTTTAGAACACCATAAACATGTAATAATCATAAGCGATTCAATTTTATGTGTTTCGGTAATTAATTACAACGTATTAACGGCTCATGATGCCACTGTTGGAATTTAAGATATCATAACAATTATATATTCAAGTAAACATCATCAAAGCATGCAGCGGAAGTAAGAATCATAATACATGTAATTAATTAACTGAATGTAAAAGGATATGCGTACCTTAGTAATTTCTAGCGAAACAAGAAATTAATGAATCAAGAACAAGAACCCTAAACCCTAAATTAGGGTTTATTCAAATCGACTAAAACCTTAGTCGAATCACCAAATCAACAAACAATAATGTGTTTGTTCTTCGTTCTTGTACACACGTATTACAAGCGTTTCAATGAGAAAAGCTAGGTTCTTGATCACAATAGATTTACCAAACACTTTGTAATGTTCAAGGTTACTTGCAAATCCCTTTACATAGGGTTTCACTTGTCAACCTATGAACAAGAGATGAGAAAAGAAGAAGTTTGGTCTTCTATTGAAATCAAGTATACCAAAGGATGAATACATTGGGATGTATTTGTACCCTTATGGTTGAGATCAAGTTTACAATGGTTTCTGATGTGGGATTCCATTGTTTTGCCATAAACAAGCCCAAGAGAGGATTTCTAGAACCTTCTCTTTTCTTGTTTTATTTTCTTCGTATCCCGTTGACATTTACCGACCGTTGGTCAATTCCATTAAGTATCCCGTTGACATTTACCGACCGTTGGTCAATTCCATTAATTACCTAACGTTCTTTAGTCATTTATTGTGAATTTAATAATTAATCATAACTTAATATATTAATTATTAAAACATTGAAACTTATACGTAAAGTGTGCAATCCCGAAGTCTCGTGTTCGAATCCGGTCATACTTTATTAATATACATCCACAAAACTAACAGTTATCCGTACCTAAAGTATTGGAGGTATAGAATGGTACCCCATAGTCCCATACTAGTAAAGCTGGTCTTTAGTATCTGACTCGGTTAACTCGTTAACTACGTTAGTTTGTGTTAACCACATAGTTAAATGTTAGAGCTAATCACGCGATAATTATAATACAACAAAATTAGAATTCCAACGTAAGTTTTCTTACAAACAAAATGTAGATGAGGTGAACATTTCATGTGTCGTCATGGGATGCTATGAACCATTAATAAACACGTGGAGTCACAAATCTTTTTTTCCTCGGATGGGCAAGAACCATATATTGAAAGCAAATTTGCACTAGAAAATCGGAACTTGGTGCTAAAACTGGTACCAGATCACATGTACTCGGTTTCGGGAGAGGTACTTTATCTTTTGGCCAGGAAAAGAATGATACCACATAAACGATGCCGGTTCATTAAGGTACGAGTCCCGAGCTCAACTCTACTTAGAATACAATTATTCCGTTAATATAACTAATATTGTTAATTACTCCGTATTTAATTGAGTTAAGGGTATTAGAGTGATCAGATTTATTAGTACGAGGCATTATACAACCCGTGCGATGCACGGGCTATTGGTTGAATAATTATGTTTTTTTTTTCGTAATGTTGGTGCAGACGCAGCATATGACGGTTGATTGTGATTATTTCATTAAGTAGTTTAGGCCTTTATAATTAAATGTATCACGATGTTATATATGCTGCTTAGTTTTTATTTTTAAATAGTATTGCTAAAGTTCTCATAATATTTAAAGATGGCCAAAAACGTTTTGTTGAATCCGTGTGATGCACAGACTAAATGGTTGGTTCTAATTAGGTAATTTCAACTATTTAAAATAGTTACTTCACTTTAAAAGAGTACATTTTAAGAGGTTTTTTTGCAAAATGTTATATTTAAATGAGGTTTTTCATATATAATCTTTTAATATGAGTAAGTTACATAAATTATTTTTTAATTAATGCATTATTACAACTTTTTTTCTCTAAACTATAGTAATATAGAATTTGGAGCATTCGTTAGTAACTCATTCTAAGTTTTGATATCATACATGCAATTCCGTAACTACATTAAGAGCAAAAATATTAAAATGCACCAATAAAGTGTAGTAATAATTATTGACTAAAAATTGAATGATCGTCACATAATTTTCAATAAACTTTGCTAACGAATCAATAGTATTAGTCCGTTTATCGAAATTACATGTAGTAAAATTTGCATCTTTAATTTGTAACGTACTATTAATATGAATGCTAAGTATTCATCTATATTGACACCGGTTGTCGTGACGTTGTTTTTGTTGTTGTTCGGAACCTATTGATACACGTCATAATTTTCAACAGTTGACGGACGGTTGACGGCACGACTCATCGAAGAAGGAAGTGAACACCATAGTAAAACTACCACAAACATGCACACCACGTAACCATGATAGCAAAAATGTGATAAATAATAACATGAGATTCAAACAACGTTCATGCTAAAACATGTATAATACATGCATATAAATTTTAGTGTGTTCTTACCCATATGATCACCACACCACAATTCTAATATTATTTCTTGACTTTTGGTGTCTTAAAGCAATTTAGTTTTGCAATTTTTTACATCATTGATTTGATAAATCGAGACACTTTCACCTTTAGTTCTTCATCACAGATTTTATAGAAATATCCTTAGAATACCATGCTCTTTGGAGCAAGAACATCTCCTTGGCGGTCTCGTTAGGAGGAGGCATTACATCTTGAGCTTGTCTTGTGAATTGTACTTGACACGTTGACCATGGTTTGATAACACATATAGGTTCGAGATTTTGAGGCTTAAATAAAGTATAGAAATACGACACACATGAACAGATTGTTCAAGAGGCTTTCATGATAGGAGTAAATCCATGTTGGAGACTGGCTTCCCAAACTTTGTCGACATTAAAAATTTCATTCCCGTACTCGTTAACATTCCAACCTTCTAAGCCGTGAAGTATCCCTGCAATTCTCCATGCACTCATCACCCTTCTTGGCAGCCAATTCTGTTACACATACCACAATTTTACGTAAATATGTGAAATGCTTCGACCATGATGAACATAATTTATCGTAGTACTTAAGGTCGGGACGAAGGAATTGAAGACTTTACTCCGAACTATAACAATAAGTATATGACTAAGCTCGCAAGAATCAACTGTTGGAAAAATTGGTCATAATGGTGGGTTTGAATGACAATTGATGGTCATCAAATGCACTTATGGATATTAACACGAAAGTTAATGTGTGGCCTTATGTAATGACTGAATTAATTTTGTGTTCATGAGCCATTAGTATGATTAATTAGTTGACCGTTTTTCTTGACATCCTTTCACTATAAGTTGAGAGCACTCCTCTCACTTCCATACACCAAGAACACTACTCACTCCTCTCCTTTGTTTGCGTTTCATCTTGACCTTGTGTGTATCCGGTTTGTAATAGAGGGAAGGCACGATTTTGGTTCGCCTTGATAACCCGTTTGTGCTAACGGGGTTATCCGTTGTTGTTGTATCCTGGGAGATAGACGTTCACGATTCTCAAGCACCGTGGAGAGGACGAATTTGTCTTAAGATTGTAGTAAAATTAAGTGTATTGCTACTAGAGACAAAATAATAATAACATGAAAACATAAAAGCGTAAAGACAAATAAACAATGACATGAAAATGTAAAAGTGTAGAAAAAATGATACCGTAAATCTTTTGAATGTAGAGACTCAAAAAACACACACACAAGGAAAATGTTGAGGCGTGTGATGTTCACACTTTCCTTAAGACAGATTCGTCCTCTCCACGGTGCTTGAGAATCGTGAACGTCTATCTCCCAGGATACAACAACAACGGATATCCCCGTTAGCACAAACGGATTATCAAGGCGAACCAAAATCGTGCCTTCACTCTATTACGAACCGGATACACAAGAAATATAAATGGTAACAAAAAAGGAGAGGAGTATTTAGTTGTGTATTTTTCGGGTATAATGAAATGAGAGAAGAGCTCTCAATATATAGGTGAGGATGATGAAAGAAAATTGGTCCAATTAATTATCACAATCAATCCTACTAATGGCTCATGAACATATAATTAAATTGGTCGTTACATATGAACAAACATTAATCTTGCTTTAAAGCCCCATTAGTATATTTGATGACCATCAATTGTCATTCAAACCCATTATTGACCATAATTTTCCAACAATCCCCCACATGAATGAAATTGATAACGGGAAACAAATTCCAAGACTCGATGATGTAATAGAGTTTTGCAGTTGATATTTGCATAGGATAGGTAGGTGTTACCCTTTGAACCTTCCCTCGTGAAATATACTTAGCCTCCTAGCAGCCAGTAGAACTCGATGTCTTTGAACTGTCTGCTGTTTGTGGAGACGACAATATATATTCACACAAATATCTCCTTGACACTTTTTGGTTCTCATAGTTATGTTCGTTTTGGTCATGAACATTAGCCTGGTTCTGCGAGAGCTGTTAAGAATTGCGCCCCCACAATTCCCTTAGAAGCGACCCCACTTCTCTCTCACATAGGTGATTCTCAATTAATCATTAAAAGCCATATGCTTAACCTCATATTGTCACTGTCATAGGAATGGACTCGGAAGTTTTACTAACTCCCTTAAATAAATGTGGAGTTTATTACTCCCCCACAGTGACCTCAGTTTATACGATTAGGTTGTCCTATTGAACCCAGATCTTGGGATCTCCAGTCAGCTGGGTTAGGTTTTCCTTCATATAAACTTTTCAAGAGCTTTAGTCTCATTCCTCTTCACAACTTTATAACTAACTCTCACATTTAGCATTTCGCAAGCGGATCCATTATGTTATTCTATGACTTCACATTGTCAATAGGGATAACTCATACTGAGAGTAGTTGTCGTATCGACATAATATGTCTGTACAAATTCAAGTTTTGTTCAACTCTTTAAGTATATCATGCTCCAAACAATTCTTGAGTATTCCAAATAGGCAAAAACTTCATGTTTGTTGATGTCCTTCTAAATTCTAGCTGGGCCGGAATCCCCCACATGGAATTTATCTCAAGAATTTTGTAGAAAGGTTCTCCCTTTCAATATATTAATCTTGTTTGTAAGATTTTTCTCACATGGATATGACACCAAGATCATTATTAATTTGTCACCTCACAAGTTTCATACTAGTGTATGCAACTTTTTAATGTCTAATGTCAATTATTTTTCATATCATAATTAACGGATTCCAAATCTAGCATGCTATAGACCAAGGAATCAAGCTTATGACAGAAGATGCATCATTCTGATTACTCATAGCTTCATCTACTAACATTCTTCTTTTAGACAAATCACCACCTTAAACAACACACGTTTTAGGAGGATCCAATAAGTTATATGTGTAAGTCCTACACTTATAACATGTCATTCCAATTCACTTGTGATTATATATAATCACATTTAATCTCGTCATTATATGATTATCACAATTTTTTTTATGTGATTATAATCACGTAAAATCAATGTGTAATCATTTTACATGACCAAAATATGTCCAACTTACCAAATGGACAATATCTCACATTGGATGACAATCACACCGTTCAAGTTAGTTACATAAACTAACGTAATTCATTGTCATCTATATATGTGTTCATCTTTGACATTTCATAATGCCCTACACGATTATATTTAACACATTGTCATTCTTACTTATGACAAACCATTCGATTATTAGCAGTATGAGTTATAACAAGTCTTGACGATTATTCATTTTTTCTAGAATAACAAGTAGTTTGATTATTCGCAACAATATTCACACCAGAATATTTGCAACATCCAAACTTTCAATACTCGATACAAAATCGAGCGTTATTTACTCTTATACAAATTCCAGTACACAATGCCCACCGCATGTGCATATAAGTCCCTATAAATATCAATACTTTTGAGTATCTACCATACTCAAGTCATGAGCATCAGTTTCCTTATCATCGTTTCAAGAAGCTCAAGTACTTTGGTTGAACCATTAATTTGATATTCCATCTTAACAATCTATAGTTAAATAATGGACCACTAACAAATTGTTACACAAAAAATATTATTTATTTTTATTTTTATTTTAATTATTATTATTTTCAAAATCAAACTATTTTGAGTCAAACCAAACTTTGCACATATCAACACAATATTTCATCAACCACATCTTAGAGTTTAGTGAAGAAAACTTCACACAAATCTTTCAAAGCCAAATTATGCACAACTTGTAAATTTCAACGAACAAAACAAAACGTTATGCTCAGATACTTCAACAAAGAAATACAGAGTTGTCTTAGTTACGCACAGTAAAAATTTAGGTACAAATGTTTATAACAAATTCGATAGGAATAAAATAGTTGTCTTAGTTACGCGCCGTAAAAATTGGGTACAAAACTCAATTGTTTACTATGTGAACAACACATTTCCCACGAGTGCACAACTGTGGCACAACAAGCGTTTTGGACTCCTATATGACACCGAATTTGCATTTCCAACGAATGAGCAATACCTCAATCTCCGGGTCATGAAATCAATACTAGTTACACATGAAATCAATACTAGTTACACAAACTAGTACCACGACACGATTTCAAACAAGATGCTCTCAATTGTTCTTTGACAAAGAACATTGAAACAATGAATTGCAACGAGTGAACCGACCTCAAACTCCAACGGTTACTTGTTTTGCAAAATATCGGTATACATAGTTTCTTCAACGATACCAACGTACTAATTCTTCCATGAAAACATAAGTAATCCGACTACCAATTTCTCACAGTATATACTAGTATCACATTGCACCCGAAGTTATATGCTATAACAAGTGACTTGTTAAAAGACTTAACCAAATAACATAAACTATTGTTCTGAGGTTATAGAAAACAGTGACCATTTATGTATTCCCCAATCAATTACTCACATGTAAGTCACTAATATTTGTAATATCTATTTTCGATAGATAATTTGATCAATAAACCAAAACCAGTTTAACTTCTATTTCCTGAATGAAATAATATCATACCTTTTCAAGCAATTGTGTTTCATTCATTTTCCAATCAACTATCGCCCCTAATAGCAAATATCTTTACCGAAAGGATAAAATAGTCTAGATTGAACTCATTTTAAACTGTATCTTATTTACCACAAAGGGTCATAATTCAAAGAGAAGGCAGGGGCCATGATAGTAATAATGCTCTCATGCATTACTAAATATGCATCATATCAAATGGCTATTCCAATTTATATATCTTATATCCATTCACGATTTAAAGAGCTTCCAAATTTCATAAAAAAATTTAATATATAAACCGTCCAAATTAATTCATAGCCAGTTACTAACATGTAAATTGTTAATCAATATTATCATTTAAAAAACCAATATATTCATTAGATAACATGATATGAAACATCTATTAGCCGAATGTTTTCAAAAACATATTCTAAATCAACTATATTCTTATTATTTCTTACATCAACATCCACTCTAATAGCAAAACATAATCTGTCTTAAGATTGTAGTATATATGTGTATATATTGCTATTAGAGACAAATAAACAATGACATGAAAATGTAAAAGTGTAGAAAAAATGATACCGTAAATCTTTTGAATGTAGAGACTCAAAAAACACACACACAAGGAAAATGTTGAGGCGTGTGATGTTCACACTTTCCTTAAGACAGATTCGTCCTCTCCACGGTGCTTGAGAATCGTGAACGTCTATCTCCCAGGATACAACAACAACGGATATCCCCGTTAGCACAAACGGGTTATCAAGGCGAACCAAAATCGTGCCTTCACTCTATTACGAACCGGATACACAAGAAATATAAATGGTAACACAAAAGGAAAGGAGTATTTAGTTGTGTATTTTTCGGGTATAATGAAATGAGAGAAGAGCTCTCAATATATAGGTGAGGATGATGAAAGAAAATTGGTCCAATTAATTATCACAATCAATCCTACTAATGGCTCATGAACATATAATTAAATTGGCCGTTACATATGACCAAACATTAATCTTGCTTTAAAGCCCCATTAGTATATTTGATGACCATCAATTGTCATTCAAACCCATTATTGACCATAATTTTCCAGACAATGTGAAGTCATAGAATAACATTGTGGATCCGCTTGTGAAATGCTAAATGTGAGAGTTAGTTATAAAGTCGTGAAGAGGAATGAGACTAAAGCCCTTGAAAAGTTTATATGAAGGAAAACCTAACCCAGCTGACTGGAGATCCCAAGATCTGGGTTCAATAGGACAACCTACTTGTATAAACTGAGGTCACTGTGGGGGAGTAATAAACTCCACATTTATTTAAGGGAGTTGGTAAACTTCCTAATCCATTCCTATAATAGTGTTAACGTCAAGTGTTTGAATGACAATTGATAATGTCATTATGTATACTAATGTGAATTGAAATCAAAATTAATTTGCGGTTTATTTTGAAGTAATGAGGTTTGCTTCTATGACGTTTGAAGCGTGATCATTTGATAAACGTCTATGTATTAATACTAATGACTATTAATGAAGTAATAAGGTTTGCTTCTATGTACGTTCATATTTCATTTGTTGAAATTCATTTGCATTAATACTAATGACTATAAATCAATAAATGACAATATTATGTAACGATTGTCGTACGTTTTTTTTCGAACTTGCTAACATGATTTTGATATCATGAAAGACTGAGGAATAGTTTTTCTGAATTTACATTAAAGATAAACTGTCATCTTGTTGTTTCGTCTATTTTTCCATTTTGATACAACAATAGAGTGTTCGAAGCGTGTTGGATGAAATATTGTCGTTGTACTGGTTTGTGTAACTAGTATTGATTTCATTATCGGATATTGGGATATAATTCATTCTTGTGGAATGCGAATTTTGGTGTTATTTGGACTCCAAAAATAATTGTTGTCACAGTTGTGCACTCGTGGTAAAATGTGTTGCTCGCATAGTAAACGTATGCATTTTAACCCAAAATTTCTATAGAAAATATGGGTGAGCTGTTCAATCGTATTTTCTAATTTTGTATAGAAAATATTTTTAGACACGTTGTTGTCCAAGATACGTGATCGCAAGAACATGTGTTGTTCTCATAGTAAACAAAAGAGTTTTGGACCAATTTTTTTAATGCGTGTCTAAGACATTAAACTTGAATTTATGGAAAGCTTAAACTTAAATGGGTAAACCATTTAATCACAACTTGTATTTTGGTACAACATTTCTTTTAGACAACTTTGTTGTCACAAATAGTCATGGAAAAAGATGTTGTTTACATAGTAAATAAATGAGTTTGCACCCAAATTTTTTTTTAATGATTAGGTAACATCGTATATTGATTTTTATAAAGTTTGAGCTCAAACGAAGAATTATTTGATTACAGTTTGTATTTAAGTAAACAGTTTTTTAAGCGTTTTAGTTTTTCTTGTTTTGAAATTTGGGTTGTTTGTTACAACATTTTTTTTGGGTTGTTTTAATGCAGCATTATGTGGTATTTTATGCAATGTTCAAAGCAAAATTGTTTGTTTCATTTGGTTCAAAATATTGTGGCAAAGTAGTGCCTATTTAAAGTTGTTTGATGCGGTGTTGTAGCAGTATGCAACTAATTTTGTAACATGAGAATAAACAAGTTGCTCGATTTTGTATCGAATATTGGAAGTTTGGATGTTGCAAATATTTTGTTGCGAATATTGGCGCAACTAATCAAACTAGTTATTCTAGAAAGATGAATAATCTTCAAGACTTGTTATAACTCATATTGCTAATAATCGAATGGTTTGTCATATGTAAGAAATGACTATGTGTTGAATATAACCGTGTTGGACATTGTGAAATGTCAAGAAAGAACCAACATATAGATGACAACGATTACGTTGGTTTATGTAACTAACTTGAATGATGTGATTGTCGTCCAATGTGAGCTATTGTCCATTCGCTAAGTTTGACATAGTTTGATTGTGTAAAATGATTACACATTGATTTTATGTGATTATAATCGCATAATAAATTGTGACAATCATATAATGATAAGAGATTAAACGTGATTATATATATAATCACAAGTGAATTGGAATGACACGTTATATGTCTAGGACTTACACATATAGCTTATTGGATCCTCCTAAAACGTGTGTGGTTTAAGGTGGTGATTTGTCTAAAAGAAGAATGTTAGTAGACGAAGCTATGAGTAATCAGAATGATGCATCTTCTGTCATAAGCTTGATTCCTTGGTCTATAGCATGCTAGATTTGGAATCCGTTAATTATGATATGGAAAATAATTAACATACGACATTCAAAAAGTTGCATACACTAGTATGAAACTTGTGAGGTGACAAATTACTAATGATCTTGATGTCATATCCACGTGAGAAAAATCTTATAAACAATATTAATATATTGAAAGGGAGAACCTTTCTATAAAATTCTTGAAATAAATTCCATGTGGGGGATTCCGGCCTAGCTAGAGTTCAAAAGAACATCAACAAACATGAAGTTCTTGCCTATTTGGAATACTCAAGAATTACTTGGAGGATGATATACTTAAAGAGTTGAACGAAATCGAATTTGTAAAAACATATTATATCGATACGACAACTACTCTCAGTATGAGTTATCCCTATTGACAATGTGAAGTCATAGAATAACATTGTGGATCCGCTTGCGAAATGCTAAATGTGAGAGTTAGTTATAAAGTCGTGAAGAGGAATGAGACTAAAGCCCTTGAAAAGTTTATATGAAGGAAAACCTAACCCAGCTGACTGGAGATCCCAAGATCTGGGTTCAATAGGACAACCTAATTGTATAAACTGAGGTCACTGTGGGGGAGTAATAAACTCCACATTTATTTAAGGGAGTTGGTAAACTTCCTAGTCCATTCCTATAACAGTGACAATATAAGGTTAAGCATATGGCTTTTAATGATTAATCGAGAATCACCTATGTGAGAGAGAAGTGGGGTCGCTTCTAAGGGAATTGTGGGGGCGCAATTCTTAACAGCTCTCACAGAACCAGGCTAATGTTCATGACCATAACGAACATAACTATGAGAACCAAAAAGTGTCAAGGAGATATTTGTGTGAATATATATTGTCGTCTCCACAAACAGCAGACAGTTCAAAGACATCGAGTTCTACTAGCTGCTAGGAGTCTAAGTATATTTCACAAGGGAAGGTTCAAAGGGTAACACCTACCTATCCTCTGCAAATATCAACTGCAAAACTCTATTACAACATTGAGTCATTGAAATTTGTTTCCCGTCATCAATTTCATTCATGTGGGGGATTGTTGGAAAAATTGGTCATAATGGTGGGTTTGAATGACAATTGATGGTCATCAAATGCACTTATGGATATTAACACGAAAGTTAATGTGTGGTCTTATGTAATGACTGAATTAATTTTGTGTTCATGAGCCAATAGTATGATTAATTAGTTGACCGTTTTTCTTGACATCCTTTCACTATAAGTTGAGAGCACTCCTCTCACTTCCATACACCAAGAACACTACTCACTCCTCTCCTTTGTTTGCGTTTCATCTTGACCTTGTGTGTATCCGGTTTGTAATAGAGGGAAGGCACGATTTTGGTTCGCCTTGATAACCCGTTTGTGCTAACGGGGTTATCCGTTGTTGTTGTATCCTGGGAGATAGACGTTCACGATTCTCAAGCACCGTGGAGAGGACGAATCTGTCTTAAGGAAAGTGTGAACATCACACGCCTCAACATTTTCCTTGTTCGAGTTTATTTGAGTCTCCACATCCAAAGATTTACGGTATCATTTCTTTACGCTTTTATGTTTTCATGTTATTATTATTTTGTCTCTAGTAGCAATACACTTAATTTTACTACATCAACATTCTCAAGATATTTGGGAGTGAGCATCGATGGCCGGTGTGGTGCAGTAAAAACAATCTTTGCGAACTTTCTTTAGTGGAAATTGAGAGTAAGGGGATATAAGTAAAGTTCCTTCTGACGCCTTCATTTGCTTAGTCCATCTCCCACCAACCATGTCTTCACAAAACCAAATAATCAGCCATAACAAAAACAAATAAAATCAAGTATTTAACAGCAAACATCTTGTTTGAATACTACAACTTTTTAATTACATGTGTAGAGTAATTTTCTTTTTATTAATTTCTTAGATGATAGTTTACATTTTGAGAGTAAGTCCTTGAAAGGACCAACTTATCCTGGTCATCAGCCGATTTGAGCTTGGATTTCAACATTTCATAATCACTCTCTCTAGATATGGCAACCTACAGTAAGAGAAAATGCATATCATTTGCATTTGCTTCATCGTTAGTTTTGATTTGTGAATGAGGAAGGTGTTCATGTGTGGGTAATTATAATCCTCAAAATCCAACTAAAAAGTCACATTTAAAGATTTGTTCCTTTGTATTCTTTGAGGTTGCAAAACTGCAACCCTTTCACGTTCCATAACCGAGGATGTATTAAAGGATGCGGATGTAAATTTGTGGAGTTCATATAATTAAGATATTGCTTAAACTACATTGTACCGTACTACCGTGTTTTGCACAATACACTTCCACATTAAATTAAAAGGTACAAGCTTTATATAGTATAGATAGATATATGGAGTATCATGCTATACCTCCAATACTTTTCGTTACTAGGAAATTACATGACCAGCTCTAACTTTAGTTTTGCCGTTAATATTAAATAACGGAATTAATAACTTAACTGAGTCAAAGTACTATACTAAAGTGATCAAGTTTATTAGTATGAACTACCGTGCTATACCTTCAATGCATTAAGATACTAGATAAACCACTTAAGATAGTTTGGGGTATATAATTTGGCCAATATAAAACATGAAAGAAAGACAAAGACGGCGGGCAGTGATTCGAGGTCTTCTTTACAAAACAAATTTAGCGAAAATAAGAATCAAAATAAAGTACGTAAAGACAAATAAAACAAGACGGCACTTTAATACGTAGTAAAGATGGAAACCAAGTCATGCCTGTTAAGAGTTAGGACCCTCAGCTCCCTTTTTCAGTTTTTATTTTTATGAACGAAATGTAACATAAACATCATTTATATCTTTTGGTTCATAACGAGATCGATTTCAACCATCAAATCTCTTCTCTTTTATGAAAAAGGGTAAAATAAAACGAAATAGCATTTTGTTAATGATTGCAAGTTTGTAACCTATACAATAAATAATTACAACTTTCATAAAAAAGTTGTCCAGCAGGTTAAATTTCATACGTATCATTGTGTAGCTGGTCACATGCTAAACAAAACACAAAGGACAAGATATTTCTGATTTCTCAACTACAAGAAAACTTGCTACAGTTATCCAAATGTCTTTTAATTAATAACAAGATAATTTGGGACTTCTTTTTATTTTCATCGAATATTCCTATTCGATTTTATTTATTATTATTATTATTGTTATTATTATTATTATTGTTATTGTATAAGGCAGGCCGTGAGACACTCAATTTTCATTAAAGATATTTTTGTCTTACTAATTGTATCGAATAACAAAATTAGCAAAGAAGCAAGAAATTAGACTGCTACGGCTATGTTTGGTACACAAGATTGTTGAGAGATTGTGCTTATTTTTTCAGAAAATAAGCTACTTAAAAGATAATCCTTGTTTGGCAGACATGACTTATAAGAGATTCTAAAAAAAATAATCTTCCATAATCTCTTAAAACCAAAGGTTACTTCATGTAGCTTATAAAAATAATCTTTTTTTTTAATCTCCAGCACCAGCACCATCTCCAGCACCAGCACCAGTTCCAGCAACAGTTACTTTCGCCAAACATANCAAAATTAGCAAAGAAGCAAGAAATCAGACTCCTACATGTGACATGTAACTTGTTAAGTTATTACTCCGTATCAAATTAAAGTCATGTTTTACTTTTTTTAATGTTAACATATTTTTAATCGTACTAATCTTAGCTTTGTCTTCCACTTCCTTTGAATAGTCAAAGTAAGTATATATCATCCATCCAGTAATCCCATATCCATTGAATTGCACCAACTGGATACTCAAACGTGATACTTTATAAAAGAGTTGATTGCCTTCTGTTTCTTAAACAAACAGTTTCAGTTTAGCTAGGCACTACTTGGCTAAAAAAACTCCCAACATGTCCTCACCTCATTTCTCATCTGCCGATTGTTATGATATACTTGACAATCTAATCGCTTGTAACAAAATGTCTTGTGCTGAACTCAACGCAAGTGAAGAGAACTTCATGCTGGGTCTATGTCTAAATTTAGATGATATTGAAGCTCACAAAGACTATAGCAAGCCTATGGTGTTCATTGGGATCTATATTGCGATAGCATCATTGTTTTGCATAGTTGCCATGGTTGCAGATTTGTTTCATGGTTTTCAAAAGAGAAAAAAATGGTTTCCATGCAAATTTTTCTCTCTAAATGCTGCTTCAATCACAGTGATAGCTGTCTCAATGAAGCTGCCTGTGGATTTAAGTAGTCCAATGCCAGGTGCTCTTGATCAAGCAACCAAGCTAGGAAGCATGGCCTTCATGTGCACAATGATGGCTAACTTAATGCCTTCACTCGCGTCAATGGACAACAAGTCACTTGTTGCAAATTTCATAGGTTTGGTTATTCTTGTTATCACTATGATTGTGAATATTTGCATTGAGATCAATACTGGTGTCATCGATCACAAAGATAAGAGTTATCTATTTGCAGAGGTGGCTTGCATTTATGTAGTTATGATGCTCTTGTTACTAATTATATTGACTTCTTCAGTTATAGCAATTCCACCCTTAAAACAGATCTTGGAAATGAAGTATCGAGTCCTAAGCAAAACGACTTTAAATGATCAACATACAGCTCTTGAGAACTTAAGACAGTATGTAAGAAAATATTGGGTCATGGTTGAAACGAGTAGCCCACAATTTGTGATGGCTAATAATCCACTATCGTTTGCTTGTTGCATAATCTGTATATATACAGCAGTCCTCAACTTATATGCCTTGTTGACTATTCTAAGACATGGAGCATACATGGATTGTGAGTCAGATTATGAGTGGTCAATGCTTGCCATATATATTATACAGTTCACTGGAGTTGTGGTGGGTAGCATTACCCCATTATTTAGATGTAATACGGTACATAGCTTCAAATTGTTCACTAAATCAGGTAGAAACTATTTGACGAACTTTAAAGTAGAGCATTATTGGAACCAGATGTTGTGTGAATGGAAAGAAATTCAAATACCTTTTCTGTCAAGTCGTCGTAGATCAAGAACTCTAGTCCATAAGTTAAAAAGCCTCCTGCTAAACCTTTGCATTGGATTTCAAACGATAGTTGTGTTATCATGCAAAATAATACGACTCATTCCGTTGTCACTTTTTATATTTGCAGTCTATTGTACTTCTTGTTTGAAGTCATTGAAGGAAATGTTGTATACTAGCTCCATTGCCTCAAAAAGTCATGACACAAAAGAAGATCTTCAGATGTATGTTTTGCAACTAGAAGACGAGATGAGGCTTGCTGAAAAAACACTGAAAGGCATTTCAAAATCTATGGATCACCTGATTCAAAAGGCCAAGAAGGAAGAAAATAACAATCTCTTGAAGTTTCTTGAAAAATCTATTGCATTCAACGGAGTAGCAAACTTTGACATGGATCAAGTTCAACCTTTGATATTCTTCAAACTTCCTAACAGCTGGAGCTTACCGATAGTAACCTTAACATGCATTGCTATTGTTCTCCCAAACATTCCCAAGGACATAGTGAATAGTTTGTTCAAGTATGTTGGTGAAGGTCTTGTGTACACTCGTCTCATAGAAGAAAACCTGAATAGTGCTAGTGAATATGTAAACATTCAAAATACGACTATGAGCTTGTGGCGTGGGGTCGAAGACAGCCGGAAGTGGCTAGAAACCACTCTGGAAAGAAGTACTTATAACGGAAAAACATCATGGGAGATCATTGAATGGTTTTCTGATAGATCAAAAGAAATTGTGATGGAAAACATAAGCAGTACCCATGGAGAACTTGTGGAGAACTTTTCAAATAAGTTGATTGCTGCCAATTCAATGTACCGTATTTCACAAACATTGTTGTTAAGCAGCAAAAGTAGCATCAAAACGCTTAGAGAAGAGGAGTTGTTTAGCTTATTACATGGCATGATTGCGGACATAATGGTTGCTTGCTTCACCAACATACCACGGGTTATAATAATGAAATGTCATGAAAGTGTGATTGAGAAACGGGAGGCAAGTATCGAGGCTGCAGTCAAGCTTCTTGGTAGGACTGCGGAAATAATAGATAGGCTTGAAGTTCGCAAACTACCAAGCATGGATCCGGATAAAATGGCATTTATTGACGAATGGCGTCTTCATATGAAGCAATCAATCCCTTAGAATTCATTTCTTTTTTTGGTAACTTCATAATGTCGTAGCACATGTTATTTTAAAAGTTTGAGCAGAATAGTTCCCTCACATATATTCAACAAATTTAATTATTTATCTGTTGTGATGTTTTTTCCGTTAGCGTTGGCATGTAAAGATAGGAAATCAACGGTGATCTTCCCTTTTTTTTATTTTGACTAATTAATGCTATGGTCAAAAATTAGGGTTAGGGTGTGATAACAATATTGGATATCTTGTCAAATCGTTCTGTTTACTTTCCGGATAAAGTATTTCGACCCTTTAATGCTTGAGTATTACGAAATTCTTATATGGATGATTAAAGAAAAACACTTGGTATCTAGGCACTCGAAAACTAAGCAAAAACAAATAAGAATTGTGTGAATTTTCGTATGTTCAAATGAGACCCATGAATCCGTTAATAAACATATTATTTGGACGGTTAAGAAATGGTTAAAGTTGGTTAAAAACCGACAGTCATAATTGTTTGACCCCGCAAGAGGTGTTACCCCTTGACCCATGTGTCTTTGTCGTGGAAACATATTAACTCAAACGAGTGTGCACTCCACACTTCTCTAACTCGCATCTGAGTATGATATGAAATCTAATTATTCTCTAGTAAATCACAATTATCAAATAGTCGATGACACTAAAATCACCAACGACTATTATAAACCAGATCATGTAATCTTTATTATTGCAAGTTTCATGCTATTTGCTTTTGAGAGTAGTATAGGCGTAGGACTAAAGTTAAGCCTTTAGTGTAAATGATAAGTGCCTTGTTAGAGATCATGTCTCGCAATCGAAGGTGAGGTCGGAGTCAGTGATCATAATAAGAGGTCGAGACTCGTAGTCATTGTTCAAGTTAGGGGTCTAAATGAGTCGATCTTTTGTCAAGTAACTCGAGCTTGAACTCGAACTCGAATCGAGCTTTATCGAGCCTCGAGCTCGAGCCTAGAGAATGAGGCTTACACCTAACAAGCACTTGAATCATTTATAGTGTTCCTTGCCCAAATCATTTAAAATCTTAAGTCCGGGTTCATAAAATTCAGAATACTAATAGCGAACTCATGTCATGTATAAACGGCCATGAAATAGCTTAGTGTTAAGTCACATAACTTACTCGTAAGAGTTGTATGATTCAAAACTCACTAGATACATATTTGAAGGCGACTATGGAAAAAGTCAAAAACAGTCACGAGGGTATCACAGTTATATAATGTGTACATCGACAACATATACAAAGAAAAACTTAAACAAAGGTCTTGTATTTTTATAACCCAAGTTGTTTTATGAATTCCATTGTGTTTTATATTTTTTAGCCGATTAATTTCTAGTTCTATAATAAAGAATAAAGATATACTCTAAAAGATTGTTTGTCGAATTAGCCGGAACCGAAGGAACTGAAGTTTTTATTTTCGCAGAGGTCTTTTGCAAAACGGATGTAGTTTTCCATNATTGGGCGAACATGGAAAATTTGTTAGCAAATTATTTAGTGTTTAGGACTTTAGGCCATTGTTAGTATTAGTCATAGGCCTACAGACTAGCTTATTTTAACAACTTAAGCTTTGATAACCTGCCAACAACACTAATAAACAAGGTTGCAAAAATCGTGAATCGGTAGTCGGGTGGTCGCCCCCCCCACCCTCTTAGCTTGTAATCGGTCTAGGCGGGATTAATCGGTGATTAATCGAATTGGCATTTCACGCAAGTTTTGGGTATTTTCGGCGAAATTTGGGTATTCCCAACAGGACTTTCCTTAAAAAGCATCTTGTAATAGATATAAAAAACAAATATAAGTGACTAAAACTTGTTCACGAAAAGTTTTGGGTATTTCCGGCGAGATTTGCAAGTTCCGTCAAGTTTGACAACCATTGACAGTCGTTGACCGCCGTTAACCGCCATTGACTTTTGTTGACCAATTATTTAACCCAGTTACAAAAATCGACAAGGTTGGTGGCCCAGTAGCACTTAGACGGTGGTTAATCGGCCTTGCTTTGCAATACTGTTAATAAGTCAATAAGTTGGGGCTAGGTTACTTTTCTTGTGATAAAAACGAAGGACTAATCTAAAGTTCTAAACAATAGCTTAAAATCGTACACCCAAACACACCCATTTCAATAGCCTCCCTCCAAGAACCCGCCTCAAAAAATAGGTCAAACAAGCAAACAACTGGTCTGAGAAATGGAGTTCAAGTGTTCCGACATAAACCAATGGAAGGAATCCTTATCTTTGTACGAAACCAGGATAGAATCCATTGGTAAACCTGATCTTGTATCACTTGACCAGTTTTACTGCAAAGAATTACCATCTCTTATAAAAGACAGAAACCCAAAACCACATTTGACTACTCCTGAACTTACCAAACTCATGAAATGGAAACTTACCCGGGGTAAATGGAGGTAGTTATTTTTTTATTTTTATTTTTTTTATTATTATTTTTTTTTAAATATTTTTGTTTTGTTATTTGTGTACTAGAAACATATAATTAGGGGTTTACTAGGTTTGTTCAAACCCCGTGGATTAGTTGGCCAAAAGGTCGGAAACCATGATTCCAAAAAAAAGAAAAAAAAGAAAAAAAAGGGATAATGGTTTGAAAATGTATCGAACTTGACTCATCATTCTTTAGTGTTTATATAAACTTGTAATTTATCATATTGTGCATATCAGCACTAGTAGAGCTTGGTACAATGGTACATGTTTAAATGATTATCTATTCAAATGTATGAAACACGCAATACGATAAATTAAAGTTTATACATTCAATAGTATAAAAAGAAGTTGGATACACTCTAAAGAATAATGAGTCATGTTTGATACATTTTCAAATAAGTATTTTGTAAACTTATTAGACAGCTTATTTTATATTGATATGGCTAGTATTGCACTCTTTAGAGCATAAGGTGCGGTAACACTGACAATAATACTGAACCCCCGTTCGCAATGGTAACATTGATAACTGCTACCAGTAATACACATTTAGACAATAGTTGTTTTGGAAGAAAAAAAAAAAAAAAAAAAACAAAACAAAACAAAACACACACACAAACACAGTGTTGTTCATATAACACTAAACCTATAACACAGGGTATAACTTTGAGGTGGTGTGGTACCATGGGATAAAGCCACATTAACGGCCAACAGCTTGTCTGCTTATTTAGGATGACTGGACCAGCTTAGCACTTGATTTTACTAAGATGACAATATGACATGTTAATGATACTAGGATCTTATTTAGCCTGTCTGACTATAGGGTAACATAACTGTTTTAAATTTTTTATACCTTAGCATAAGTTATGTAAAAAAGCTTTACACCGACACCCCCTTTTATGATATCGATTTCAGGTTTTTGTTTTGCATAACATAGGAATGTTACTTTTCAGTTTGTGTCATTCAGTCATTGTTTTGTACCTGTTTTTTTTTTTTTTTTTTTTTCAATTTAAGTCATTCAAAGGTTGTTTTATGCGCTGCGTTGATCATAATGTAAACCGTAGTATACCCATTTTTATGTATTCTCCAAATTTAAAATATTTATATGTTTGAATTATCAGTTTCAAAATCCAACTTTTCGTTACATAATGGTACAAACAAGACATAAAACCATCTTTTAATGACTCACATGGACAAGATATATGTTAGTAAATCTGTTTTTGAGGCTGAAGTTTAGTTGTATTTGAAGTGGTGTGCTATGGCTTCTTATGATTGTTTGTCTATTGCAGACCACGTTTGTTGGATTTTGTATCATCACTGGATGAGGATGTCGTTGTAACTGCTTCTCAGAAGGCTTTTGAATTCTTACCAAACGTTTCAAAAGCTATTTCTGAGCTTACGGTATTGAAAGGTGTTGGTCCTGCTACTGCATCTGCTGTCTTGGCTGCATATGCTCCTGATGTTGCTCCGTTCATGTCTGATGAGGTACATTTGGAAGCATTGTTCAATCTAGGGCGTTTGGCATGTATTTTTAGAAGTATATATGTGCTTTGTAATAATCATAATCGGTGTAGCATAATGGGTTGTAGGATATATTGTTTGCATGTGCTTCTGTTATCGACATTGGGATATTCCACTTTTGAGTAATTTAAGACTTTATAGGTAATATGACTCCCAAATAATCAGATATCCAAATCAGTTTTCTTGCAGCTAATCCTAAAATGAATATTCGATTTTTAAATAATAAGATAATCACATTCGGTTCCTCTATACCCATAAATAAATACGCAATGTTAACTATCAACTCGGTCTTTGTTATGTTGAAAATCATTAAGCTTTTTATGACTTTATCAAAATACTCAGATACTTGCTTCTAACACACAATGATAAGTATCAACACAGTCTTTGTAATATTGAAAATCATTAAGCTTGTTACTAATATAATTTTTTCAAACTCTGATGATGAAGGCAATGGTAGCAGCTCTTGGCAACTCAAAAGAATATACATTGAAACAATACCTTGTGTTTGTGGACAAACTTCAGGCGAAATCAAAGGTGAGTTATCGGGTTATGGTCACAAGAGACATTTATGCTTCTAGACAAGGATAAAAGTATATGAAACTTTTCTCACACTCTTGCACAGATTAATCTTTTTAGCCTTCTAACTAAACCATAATTTCTCCCCAATAATCACTCTTTTAAGAGATTTAATTCTTCCTATCAAAATAATATTTATGAATGCATTTAGGTATAATCTTTTTTTGCTGTTGAAGTAACTTTAATAAGTAGGTTGTTAGAGGTGTCTCTCACTGGTGGAAATTGAATAATTGATGACTTTATTAGCCTGAATGGGCTCCAATTTGTTAATAAAGTTCAGACGGAAACTATTAAAGAAAGCTTGAAATATATATTCAAGCAATTACCACTTCGTATGTGTGTACATAATGCAAGTCTATAGTCCTTGGAAATTTGTTAATACTTCCTGCAATTTCTTGATTATGGGCATAATATTGTCAAATATGTTACCCATTCTGTTTGACCCAAACATGTTATAGTAGGAGCTAATATTCCTTTAGGGATGGTTAGTAAATTGCGTCTCCATGTTGGTTCATGTTTGTTATTTTAGTATCACAATTCTTATATCATACTAGTGTTTTAACATTTGCTCCCTCTTTTCTGGAATGGCTAGTCTGCATGTGTTTATGTGAAGCTAATAGTGTAGAGGTGTGTATAGGAATTAAGTGCGAAAGGGGACCTGTTCACGCCCTCGGATGTAGAAAGAGCTTTATGGAGTTCTGCAATAGGAGCCAAGCTTGCAACATCACCACCTAAGACTGATATGGACGCAAGCAAAAGCACCAAAAAGAAGAGGAAGCGGTAACTATGATCATGTGTAACATAGTAGCTTAATGCTAGTGCTAGCCGAACGTTTAGTTAGAAGTACTGGTTTCAATCCCATGTAATGTTATGTGTCCTCTTTCTAACTAGAGATTGTACTTTTGTTGCTATAAAATCGGCTCTCTCTGGTTGAATTTCCAAGTAGACTATCTATCGTGGGAGTAAACTGGCCGCAAGCCCACTTGAGGGCTAAATATTTTCTCAGGATAGTGATTAAGATCACTTCCTTATTACGGCTGATAATCATTTTTATTATTTTTGTTTATAAGTCCCATTGTTGTACTGGTGTTTTAACATGAACTATTTATCAGCAGCCAGGTGTTGTTTTGTTCAGAGTAAAATATATCATACTCACCTTGGTGTTGGGGGCCCAACTCTTCTAGTTTTACCTCTATATCCAGTTTATATTACTTGACGTTTATATCTGTGCAAGCTATGGTTCTGTCCCAAAAGTGGGCATGTTTGCATACTATGTTTTTTAATCGAACAACAAATACTCACCCATGTCTGGGACTTGAACTTATGGCGGATGAGAGATATCAAGGACGCATTGCATACCATAGGTTAAACAATGTCTGTTTAGGATGGCATCCTTCATTATTGTTGGTTGTTTTGTGTTTCTGTGTTCCCAGATTAGGGTTAAGATAATCAATGAAGTACCGGATATTCACTTGAAATCGTGGTATCACTTTCCAATAGAAACTATTCGACCCTATGCCTGGGTTACACGAATATCTCTATGGGATAAGACCAAGTGATGTTCTTGTTTTAGGCACAAATCAAGAACAGAAGCGTATTCAAGTGTTTAGGGTTTTTGTTGATCATCTTCATGCAGAATGTTGTGACCTCTATTTATAATAGAGTTTACTCAAACCCTAGCCCATGAAATTATGTATAATTAACGGCCCATTAATTATAACATAATACTTTCCATAATAGTAGGATTCAGTGGTTAAAACCAAGCAGTACTTTGAATCAGCAGAATCTAGCAGCAGAGTCAAGCAGCAGAGTCTAGCAGCAGATTCAACTATCAGCAGAATCTACTAGCAGCAGATTCTACTAGCAGCAAATTCAGCAGAATCCACTAGCAGCAGATTCAGCAGAATCACACTAGTATAACCATAATTGAGTCAGGGTGTTCATGGACCAAATGGGTGTACACTCCGTACCTCCAAACCCATTACCAGGTGTGAACT
>LBNU01002161.1:0-10443 GCA_014162995.1 Artemisia annua | reverse complement strand
AAAAAAAAAAAAAAAAAAAAAAAAAAAAAAAAAAAAAAAAAAAAAAAAAAAAAAAAAAAAAAAAAAAAAAAAAAAAAAAAAAAAAAAAAAAGGCACTACCACTTGGGCACGGCCCATCTACTCCTTTATATCAAAAGACCCGACCCGTGCTATTCATCCTCTCTCACATTTACTTTGATAGTTTTGGATCCATCTGGGTGGCTCCGGCGAATGTTGCCCGGCTATGTACTATGGAACGCTTTTTTTTCGCTTTGTGGCTATATTTTTGCCAGTATTAATCAACGATCAAGAAAAAATAACGGGGGTGTTCTTGAAGCTTCTTCCACACACGCAATTATCAGATCGCGCTAAAAAAGATCTGATTATCATATATTTTTCTTCGTCTTACAGATCGATTGGTAAGTTTATAAACCCTAACTACGGTTCGTCATCCAAATCTGAGGTTCGTCATTCTTTTTTAGTCATGGTTTTATCTTTGATCCCAGGTTTGAAGATGTATGTAATGATGTGTATATGATTCCCACGTCTTTTGCTGTTAAGAAGGATGTGGTTAGTGAAGCTTTTAATTTTTTAGTTTTGAATATTTAGTTGGTGTTTTTTTGTTTCTTAGATTTTTGTTATATTGAAATCTGAGCATTGAAATTGAGGTTAATTAGGTTCGAATTTGATGGGTTTGGATTTAGTTGTGTTTAATTTTAGGGGTTTTAAATTTAGGGTTTGTGCAAAAAGCTTGGTTAGCCCCTTGCCCCCTTGCATTTCAATGCATATCAGATGACTGAGTTTTGGGTGCTTTTGGGTGGTGAAAGGGGGTGGGTTTGGGGCCTCAAATTGGTGGCCTCGGGGGTTGAAATGGGTGTGAGTTGGGGGGCTGAAATGGCTGACTTTTGAGGCTGAATGGGTGGATTTGGGTGTTGTACATGGGACTGAATAGACACAGATACAATTAGGTTGTAGCTTTGTGAATATTAAACATCTTTTTTTAGATAAAACAACATATAAACTACGGCTAAACTTAGATAAAACAACATATAAACTACGGCTAAAATTATTTTTATACATCTTATGGACAGTTCTTTATGTCATCTTAACCTTTGACACTATAATATTTTCATAGGTAGGTGAAGGATTAGTTGGTGGTGACATTGATGGCCCGAGATGAAGATAAGCCATTTTCGGACATATGCATTTTGTGGCTTTTGCAGGTATGATGTAGAGTCACACGCTTATTATATTTTAATACATCTTATGGACAGTATAAGCTGACCCATACTAAAAATGACTCATTTTCCGCTTATACTATAATTTATCGTTCATTTGCAGGTCTTTGCTTTTGTGTTTGGCGATGGTGATCCAAATGAAGGAATTGAAGAACACATAGGGAGATTTGTAATTACTACCCTTCCTTACTTACAGCATTTCGTTTTTCTATACGTACTTCTCTAAATTTAATTTTTTTATGGTAAACGTGGTTTGAATTTATGTTCTTCATGTTTTTTAAGGGTCGGCACGCATATGTGGGACACATAAGGATTGTTACAATGTCGAAAACTTTCATCGGGAAGCGACAGTTGAGAGAAAAGAGGAGAGGCAAAGATGTGATAACATTTCATTTCCCGGAATGAAGAGCAAAAGGTAAATGATCAGAAAATTTATGTTCGGTTATAAATTTTTTAGTTTTTCTGTTGTAACATTGCTACCACTGTACAGGCGACAATCTGAAATGTTAGTAAAGGGGTGTTTGGATACGTTTGTTTTGTATTCTAGAGATAGTTCATAACATAAAACTTTTGATAAATGATCAAAGTAATCAAATTTCAGGAGTCTAAAGTCTTTATTTGTTGTGATATGACCATGACATTTGACTTCAAAAGTCAAATAAGCTTCTTTTTTTATATTCTAAAGCTAAAATCAGAACATAAAAGTTTTGATAAATGATTATAGCAATAAAATTTCAGGCATGTATAATCTTTATTTGCCTTTCTTGCAGAGCAACCTACCCATCTGAAGTACATAGAGCAGGCAAGTTTCCCAACTACAGTTAGTATTTGTAACTTGCATACTTGCTTTTTACGAAGCCGTTGCCGCCTGCAGTCATTGTACAACCAACAAAGGCGGACGATACTTAGATGGCGGAGGTGTGTGTGTATGTGTGTCTGATTATGTATATACGGAGAATGAACACTTTTGCCATGTTTTTCAAGTTTCGCTATCAAATGACTGTTTTGTCCTTATTTGGTCTCAAATCACAATGTCGAGAATATATATGCTGGAGAATTGCTGAAGTAACGTGTTAGGCATGCTAAGAAGGTTTGAGTGAGGTATCTATTCTTAATTAATGCTGAGTTTCATTGTATACCATTATATGTCAAACCTACCCTTTACTAAAAACATAGAAGGTTATGTAATGGGTGAAAGGAGTTCGAAATTAAGCTTAGGTGATCCAATTTTAGTATTACGCTAGGGTAAGTAGCGGTTACATTCATCTTTTTAAAGTGATAAGCTAATCTAGAATTGGCCAATGAGTCACAATGGGTTGGGTAAAAATGGGTAAAATTTCGTATAAGTTGATGCAATACTGCTGGTCAAATGGGTCGCTATGGATGGATTAATTTGGCATAGTAGTGGTCACGCTTAAATACAGACCCCATATAGGCTGCTAAACCAAAAATAAACATACTCATCTTTAGTGCGGATTAAGGGAACAGATCAGCTGAAAGAATTTGGGTTGAAGTATAGAAAAGTGGCCACCATTGTATGAAAATACTTCAACTGATTAATTTCTTTCAGTTGGTGAATGTGTAGTTTTATGATTTAACTATGTAACTCATAAACTAGGATCATTAGCAAACAAACTGATTATTGGGAAATGGAGAAAATGCTGAAATTCTATGTAGATGCACTAAACGTAATTCATTTTTTTAGGTACATAGGGGGTGATTGAAGAATTAGATTAATATAGATTTTGGTTGAATCATGTCAATTTTAGTACAGTTTTCTTTTGTACAATGATACTTATTCGTACAAAATATTTACCATTCTAATTGGTGTAACTGCATTTTGTAGGTTTATTAGGAACTGGACGAACAAAGAAAGTTAACTGGCGGCAAACACATTGCAATTATCGGATGGGACAGCTTTGCACAATCCTATATGAACTCATTCAACGTGAACTAAAACGTTACCCAAGTAAGTATATCAGAACCCCAACAAACCAATACAAAAATCTTACCTCTTTTATGCTTCATGTAAATTTTCTATTAATCAAAATTTAAAAGTCTTAATCCTCACAATTACTCACGCCCTGCTGTGATTTTTTTTCCAGATACTAAGATAGTGTGGTGGTGTGAACTCTTTCTATAAACTTATATTGAACTTATTCTTGCCACTGATGTTTTATATTTATTGGCACAAATCAAGTGGTATATTACGAAAAGACACTCTTATTTCGAGATTGAAACTACTTAAATCTGCTGCTGCTTATGGTAATTCTCCTAAAATACCAAAGACTTTGGAAGAATTGTGAAAAAAAATATTTCACCGAAATCTTGACGCGCTATGAGTTAATCATATTACAGGGTAAAAAGCTAATTTAACATTATTACGTCATGTATATTGGAACACATGACATGCCCATGGTGCCCATTTTGCAGGTGTGGTTTTGTTTGTTTGGATGTCATAAACCAAGCCTACTGATGCCGAGGAAGAACAACATGGATAAATCTGTTCATCAATTCTAAGCAACATCTTTCACAAAATCAGGTAATTTTACGTATTTACAGTTAATTAGTTTTGTTGTCACTGCTTTTAAGGAGACAAGCAGGAAAAAAATGTAAATGATGAAAAGTTGTATTTAAGGAGTGTTATTCGTGCGTAATACATATGGTTCGAACTATCCTGAACGTATATCAGCGTGTCAGGTTTATGACTGAAGAACTGATACTAAAGATATACGAAACCAGACCATGGTTCTTTAATAGATACCGTGTATGCAGAACAAAATCGTGATACTTATGCTAATACAAGNTAAAAAAAAAAAAAAAAAAAATAAACATGTAAATGATGAAAAGTACTATTTAAGGGGTGTTATTTGTGCGTAATACATATGGTTCGAACTATCCCGAACTTATATCAGCGTGTCAGGTTTATGACTGAAGAACTGATACTAAAGATAGATGAAACCAGACCATGGTTCTTTAATAGATACCGTGTATGCAGAACAAAATCGTGATACTTATGCTTATACAAGTAGTTTGCCTGTATATCTTTCCCTCCTTTCATTTACTTGCAAAGTAAAAATAACATGAAGTTGTTGTTTTATAAAATTACGAGTGGATTATTAGCCAAATTTTTACTTACACTTTTATATTACTGTTTTAGGGAAAACTATTTTATAAATTTATAGCGGCAGAAAAGTAGACGAGCCTTTATCTTACCTTTATTAATTTGGTCGTCGTGTTGAAAAGCTTAAATTACATTATTAAGTTGCATTGGGTTGGATATTTTTAATTGAAAGACCAGTGACCAGCTTATTCGTGTTTGGTAGCAGAAGGAAAAGTATTCGTGTTTGGTAGCAGAAGGAAAAGCAATGCTGATCTGTGCAGCAGCCGGTGGGGGTTGGAACTTTGCTATGCCAAGGAGCAAATAAGCTTGCTGAAATTGTCATTGGACATGTCTGTACTAAAAAGATAGTTTTGCAAGCCAAAGAAGATAGATGCCATCATTTTATTATGTGTTAAGAAGAGGATTTTATGAATGCAAATGAAATAGATTTCGGCGTTTTGATGAGTTGCAAAATTCTAAACTACAGGTGCAAGTAATGTTTTGTTGATAGACATTAGTTAGTGTTTATATATTGATTTAGTTCATCTCTATGTGTGTGTTTACAAGCTTGGCCCCGTGCGTTTATCTCAGAATCTTATGATTGATTTTATAATAAGCATTTAGGGTACCTGCTTATATCAAGTGTTTATTACATAAAACGACATTTTGGAGTAAGTTAGTAATGTTTTGGTGAGGAATGAATTATCAGGGAGCTTATTATATATATATATATATATATATATATATATATATATATATATATATATATATATATACATATATATATACACATATATATATATATATATATATATATATATATATATATATATATATACATATATATATATATATATATATATATATATATATATATATATATATATATATATATATATATATATATATATATATATATATATATATATATATATATATATACATATATATAGATATATGTATATATATATATATATATATGTATATATATATATATGTATATATATATATATATATATATATATATATATATATATATATATATATTACATAACATATTTTATTATGTACATGAGTTATAAAAAATGGATATATTAGGGTGTTTCATTTGTTTTTTCGGTGGATTTTAGTGTGACTTAATATTAATACCGCCATTTTGTCCATATAATATTCAATTGGGGATAACCGAAACCCTTGGGGAAACCCGAAAAACCGATGGATAATATTAATCGGGTATCTGGCGGGTAATGAAGTGGCTACGGGTTTGGATATTATAAACGGGTGCGGGTACGGGTATACTAAAACCTTCTCCGAACCCGACCCGTTGTCATCCTAGTACAAACACAACAGAAGGGAAATTCATGTTTATTCTTTGTAAATAGTCGTTTTAACCCTGTCTTTTAGGTTTTTAAAAGAATCAACATCCCTTCTTCTAGGTTTAAAATGATTATTTGTCATGATGGCATGGAGCTTTGTAACTCTAATTAGCTCTTCATTGTCTATGAAATGATATTTTTCTAACCAGTGAGTTGAACACGAGCAAAATACAAACACAACTACACAAGCCTTGAAAATAAATTATGCATGGCCCATTTATGTGGAGCTTTTGACCAACTGGTCGTTTTCAAAAAACTTGTTTGCCATAGTATTGTTTGTGCAAAAAATAGAAAGATTAAAACTGTGTGGCAATTTTTTTGAAAATATTTTTTTTACAAAGACGCTGCTCTCCGTCAACCGCTCATCATCACTACGGTCATCATTCATGCATACCAATATACAATTTTAATTAATAATTTAATATGTATTTTTGGTTAGGTGATTTATAATATTTATATTAATTTATTTTCAAGGCTTGTGTAGTTGTGTTTGTATTTTTCTAAGTAGTGATTAATTCAACTTCTGGGTGGGATAGTCTTAGATTGTCTATAAATTGCACGTACCATGCAACCTCAATCCCATGCATACACACATTTTACTTCAACTTAAAATGACAATCACCATTTTTACTCTTTTTCTGGTCTTGCTCTCTACACAAACACTATACTCTACAACAACTTCTGTTACAGATAGTTTCGTTCATTGTCTAAACGATTAGTCTGATCCTTCGTTTCCAATTACCGGGCTACTATACTACGCACCCAACAACTCCTCATTTCCCACCGTTTTGCAAACTTACATCCGAAACCTTCGCTTCAATGAATCCACAACCCCAAAACCAATCTTAATCATCACCGCGTTACATGTTTCTCACATTCAAGCAGCAGTCTTTTGTGGTAAAGCAAACGGCTTGCTAATGAAAACCGAAGTGGAGGACATGATGCTGAAGGCCTTTCTTATGTTACAAACACCAACCAACCTTTTTTTGTTGTTGATATGTTTAACTTAAGGTCTATAAACGTGAGTTTAGAACATGAAACTGCATGGGTGCAAGCTGGTGCCACTCTCGGTGAACTCTATTATCGAATAGCCAAGAAAAGCAACAAACTTGCCTTTCCTGCGGGAGCGTGTCCGACTGTTGGTGTTGGTGGCCATATTAGTGGTGGTGGATATGGTATTATGATGAGAAAATACGGGCTTTCAGTTGATAATATCATTGATGCTGAGTTAATCGATGTGAATGGTAAGCTTTTGAATCGAAAGTCTATGGGTGAAGATTTGTTTTGGGCTATTACGGGTGGTGGCGGTGTTAGCTTTGGTGTAATTTTTTCTTACAAGATTAAACTAGTTCGTGTTCCTGAAGTTGTTACAGTTTTTAACATAGAAAGAACATATGAACAAAACCTTACCACTATTGCCCAAAAGTGGGTACAAGTTGCTGATAAGCTAGATAAGGATCTTTTTCTTCCAATGATATTCGATGTTGTAAATGATACTAACGGTGAAAAGACAATCCGTGCTGTGTTTCGAACTTTCTACTTAGGAAACTCGACAAATCTTGTTGCAATCTTGAACAAAGATTTTCCTGAGTTAGGGTTACTAAAGTCGGATTGTATTGAAATGAGTTGGATCGAGTCTGTAGTCTTCTACACGGGGTTCCCTCTTGGTACTCCAACGAACGTGCTTTTAAGCCGTACACCTCAAAGGCTAAACCCACTCAAGATCAAATCTGATTACTTGCAAAAAGCTATTTCTAAACAAGGGTTTGAGTTTATATTTGAGAAAATGAAAGAACTTGAAAAACAAATGTTGGCTTTTAATCCTTATGGTGGTCGAATGAGTGAGATTTCTGAATTTGCAAAGCCTTTCCCACATCGATCCGGGAATATAACAAAGATTCGTTATGAAGTGAACTGGGATGAACTTGGAGTTGAAGCTACGAGTCGATATCTGAATTTCACAAGGTTGATGTACGAGTACATGACTCCCTTTGTGTCCAAGAATCCAAGAGAAGCATTTTTGAACTATAGGGATTTGGATATTGGTATAAATAGTCATGGCCTCATGGGAAGGATAGTTATGTTGAAGGTATGGTTTATGGGCACAAGTATTTTAAAGAGGCAAATTACAAGAGGTTGACAAGAATCAAGACTAGAGTTGATCCTCAAAACTTTTTTAGAAATGAGCGAAGTATTCCAACTTTGTCAATGTGAAGAACTATAAATTAAGTAAACAAACCTCCCTAACAATATATATCTTGCTTTGTGGAAAAACACATATTCTTTACATACATTTAAATAATGAGTTTAGTTTTCTTTGTCAATTTGTACGCGCGAGTTGTATATTTGTAATAAATACGTAAATCCTTTCTATGGTTTGCGTTTACTGGTTTCTGTTGAAAAATTTAGTGCACTTGAGGGATGAGTTCACACCTGGTAATGGGTTTGGAGGTACGGAGTGTACACTCATTTGGTCCATGAACACCCTGACTCAATTGTGGTTATGCTAGCGGATGATGCTGAATCTGCTGCTAGCTGACTCTGCTGCTGGACTCTGCTGCTAGTGGATCCTGCTGACAGTGGACTCTGCTGCTAGTATGAATTTGACTCTGCTGCTAGCAGATATGACTCTGCTGCTGATTCCACTGCTAGTGGAAATATTGTTTCCACTGATAACCACTGATTCCTACTATTATGGAAAGTATTATGATATAATTAATGGGCCGTTAATTATACAAAATTCCATGGGCTAGGGTTTGAGTAAACTCTATTATAAATAGAGGTCATAACACATCTGCATGAGACGATTAACACAAACCCTAAACACTTGAATACGATTAGGTTCTTGATTTGTGTCTAAAACAAGAACATCACTTAGTCTTATCCCATAGAGATATTCATGTAACCCAGGCATAGGGTCGAATAGTTTCTATTGGAAAGTGATACCACGATTTCAAGTGAATATCCGGTACCTCATTGATTATCTTAACCCTAATCTGGGAACACAGAAACACAATACAACCAACAATCAATAGAAACTATTAGTGATAATCAATGGCTGCTGTCATGAGACATATGGCTGCTAACTTTTCCAAGCTGGAAAAGTTTGAAGGTGTTGATTTCAGAAGATGGCAGAAGAAGATGCAGTTCTTGCTGACAAGCATGAATGTAGTGTCTATTCTCACATCTACTATTCCTGAAGATTATGGGGATGATGCTACCATGGAACAGATGAGAGCAAGAAGCAAGTGGGAGAATGATGACTATGTTTGCAGAGGTTTAATCCTCAATGGTATGTCTGACTCACTCTTTGATATTTATCAGAATGTTGAGTCTTCTAAAGAACTATGGGATTCCTTGGAAGCCAAGTATATGGCTGAGGATGCATCAAGTAAGAAGTTCCTTGTAAGTAATTTTAACAATTACAAAATGGTTGATTCTAGACCTGTCATGGAACAATACAATGAACTTCTTAGTATACTTGGTCGATTCACACAACACAAGATGAACATGGATGAGGCTATTTCAGTCTCTTGTATCATCGATAAACTACCTCCTTCTTGGAAAGATTTCAAGCATATGCTTAAGCATAAGAAGGAGGAGTTAACTCTTGTTGAGTTGGGTAGTCACTTGCACATTGAGGAATCACTCAAGGCACAAGACATTGACAAGCCAAAGAGTAGCAATGCTACTGGTCCATCAGTTGTCAATGTGGTGGAGCATAACAACTCCTCCAGGAACAATGACAACAAGGGCAAGCGTAACATCATGATAATACCAAAGATGATCTTAACAAGAAATCTAAAGTTACTTGTTGGAAGTGTGGGAAACCTGGACACTTCAGGAAAGATTGCAAGGGTTGTAAAGTTGGAAACAAATCCAATGGATCAGGCACAAGTGGAGGGAATGGTAACACCAATTCTTTGAAAGGTCAGAATATATTTAATAAGTCTTTTGAGATTTATTATGTTACATATATATCTGAAATTTATTTTGTGCAGGATGATGATGTTGCTTGGTGGGTTGACTCTGGAGCTACAATACATGTGTGTAAAGATAGAAGCTGGTTCAAGACTTATGAGTCAATGAATGATGGTTCTATTCTTCATATGGGAAACGAGTCAAGTGCCCTGGTGCATGGAAAAGGATGTGTTGATTTGAAGTTTAGTTCTGGAAAGATTGTTTCTTTGTTTAATGTTTTACATGTTCCTGTTATTAGAAAGAATTTGGTTTCTAGTAGTGTTTTGAATAATTGTGGTTATAAACAAGTAATTGAATCTGATAAGTATGTTTTGTCTAAACATGGTGTGTTTATTGGTTTTGGCTATTTGTGTAATCAAATGTTTAGGCTTAATATTGTTCATGATAATGTTAATTCTGCTTTTTTGTCAACCACTAAATTGAATGATTCAAATTTATGGCATGCTAGACTTGGCCATGTACACTTTAAAAGAATGCAAGATATGTCCAAGGATGGATTAATTCCAGCCTTTGATATGGACACTGAAAAGTGTAAAACTTGTATGATGAACAAAATAACTAAAAAACCTTTTCAAAGTGTAAAACGTGAAACTAAAGTGTTGGAACTGATTCATAGTGATTTATGTGATTTGCATGCTACTCCCTCTTTGGGGAATAAGAAATACTTTGTGACTTTAATTGATGATGCTTCTAGGTTTTGTTATGTTTATTTGTTACATACTAAGGATGAAGCATTAGATAAATTTAAAGTATTTAAAACTGAAGT
>LBNU01002157.1:108061-144830 GCA_014162995.1 Artemisia annua | reverse complement strand
ACGTGGCTATGGAGACAAAGGGAGACCCAAATCACTTCAAGTTTTACCCAAATCACCTTCTAATTAACCCAAACTCTTGATTTTACCACCCAATATATCTTGATCTTCAAAAATTATGTGTGTAATGTGTGTGTTTGTGTGCTCGGCCAAAGAGAGAACAAGAAGAAAAAGAAATGAGTTTGGTATGTAGAAATGAGGATGATGAGTGTTTAAAGGATAATAGATTTGGATATTAGCATGCCTTATGGTTAATAAGGTGTTTCAAGGTTAATAGGGTATTTTGCATGTGATAGTATGTGGTGGAGGTTAGTTGGCCGGCTAGGGGATCCAAGGGAAGGGATCAAATAATAATTTTGTTCCTCGTTGGTATATCGTGTGTCAGTTTAAGCTTAAATGTAATCGAAATGTCCCGGTTTGACGTTTTTAGACACGTATACGTAAAATAAAGTTTTTAGCCACGATTTCGTCAGAAATGTAATAAAATAACTTTACTGACTCAAAAATATATTTACTTGACCTTTACCATAGGTACTGTAGTGTCGGTTCGCGTGCGGCGTTGTTTTTCAGAAAAATGTGAGAAAGCTCTCAGTAAATTACGAAACTTGTCAGTAACTATCCGAAATGGATTAATTTGTGTTTACTTAAAAAAATAGAATTTTTCAAAGATGACTGTAAGCCACAGTGTGCAGGACAGCTCCCAAAAATGTTCAAAAATGTAAAGAAATATGCAGATACGTGCAAAAATGCATATAATACTCAAAATAAATATAATAAATAGGAATTTATTATAAAATTAATTTATGAAAAATACCATTTGTCACAAAAATATAGTGTAAAGAATAACATAATCATTATCATTATTTTCTTATTTTTTGTAAAATGATAATTCTACCCTCAACTAATACATTACTATTTTTATAAAGTTATAATAATAATTCTAAAAATAAAAAAAATTATGATAATATCGATCAAATTTCTTTATCTATATGTAAAATAAAGGTTTATCTAACGATTTTCATCGAGACATTAGTTAAGGTTAACAAAATGGCTATTTACGGTCACGTTCTTAATGAATGTCCTAGGAATATTGTCACAGATGTTATTAAGAATATGGAACCACCTAAGCAAGCTGTATGTAGGGTTGAGATTGGTTCGAATACTAAGTTCGCATATCAACCAAAGGCACCAAGAAAAATGAAGGTAATTAATGATAATAATTATACTTCGGTTCCTTCTACATTTAACTCATTTGAAACTCATTTGATGTTTTAAGCTCTTTGGTGGATAGGGAGGAAAGAAAGGGTCTTAAATCCTCTAGTACATAAGAGGAGAGAAAAGTGGAAGGTAATGGGAAAAGGGTATTGGTAGCCCAAGTACTACATCTCTGGCTGAAATGATAAATGAGGTAGCAAATCAAATTCTTGATGGGAAGCTTGTGCTATTGGGTGATGAAGGGAAGCCGCTAAAACCATGTAGATCAAAGCTCCCTATGCAAAAGAAGGTTATTGTAACATCGGCATATGAACATAGTACTACTATGAAAAAGCAATGGGAAGATTCGGATAGTGATGAAGTCGAGGTTATTGATGATGACATGGCTCGATATATTGCTAACCTGAATCATGCTGGTGGAGGAGCTGATGAAGCAAGTCTCTATGAGTATAAAGATTATGATGGTTATGATGGTAACGAGTTTGATGTTAATGAATTAACTGGGGAATAAATTGCTTTCTGTAACGCGTGAGACATCCGTATATGTGGTAGAGTTATGAAGTAGTTCTAGTTTTGTTATTGGCGTTTTATTTTGTTAAGTTCATAAGATTGGCATGTCTCACTTATGATAGATTTTGTTTAAAGCACAATATGTGTGTTTGTTTGCTTTTAACAGCCAGAGATGTGAGATTCACCATCATCTTATGTACTTAATTTTTGTTTTAAGTAATATATTTTACCGGGGAAATTCTTTACCCAAAAAAGGTTAACAGAAATGGAAAAGTTGATTTATTAAAATATAAATCACAATTAATCAAGGTAAGTTGTAAATCTTTATCTTTACTACTTATAATGTATATATCCTTAATCCTTAAACTTAAAAGTTCTTAACTTTTGAGACTGCCTAATATGCCTCTTACAAAACAAGTTTACGACACTACTTTTTAAATGTGACAAGCTTTACTATTTGTTGTTATCAATAAAAAAACCACGGTTGCNTTTTGCGCAGGTATTCGTAGGGTCACGCGGTTGCAACTGGTGTCATCAATTTTATTATAAAAAATGTTTGCATCAAGGCATATACCATAACCGCAAGTTCGCTAGTATTATTTGCCAATATATATACTATCGCTTTGCTCAAGTATTCGTATAGTTTAATTAATGCATAATAAATGCATTTTTCAACTTAAAAGATTAATGACCTACAGTGGCGGAGCTACAAAAAATTTCTTGGAAGCACCGAAACAATTGTTCCTGAAGAACATTAAATGGGAGGGCCGAAACAATTTTTTTCCAGAATAAAACATGAAATCGCGAAAAAAAATACACTAACCGGCTTAGGCCTAGGGGGCCGGGACCCTTCCCGGTCCTTAATAGCTCCGCCCTTGATGACCTATAACATGTGCTTGATAACACGCGTTAGACAAACTCTTGTAATAATAATAAATTAATTTGAGACAACAAGTTAACAAAAAAATGAAAAATTTGATTTTGAAACAGATGGAAGATTAAGAATACAAAGACATCAAAACTAGATAAAATCAAAAACAAGCATCCCAAAAATTTTATCAAAAACAAGCACATTCTAAAAAGTCAAATGATGATACATAAAAGGCGTGAGGACGTAGGGAAGTACTTGAGAGTTATGACGGCCCATTTCACATTTAATCTCATTAACTCCATTTTCTCAACCGTAAAAATTTCAGAATTAAAACCTAAAATTCCAAATTTACACCGTCATCGAGTCCTTGTAAATAGTAACAATTACAATAAGTCGTATTTTTATCTACAACACGTACTCACATATTTAATAGGACTGCCACGATAGTATTTTTAAAGACAAATGTCATATGTAATAATCGTATTATATAGTCAAATACGTATAGTTTGCAATATGATATGATGCAAAAAAATGTTTTACGATAACAAATTAGCTTTCCAGGTTATTTATAATTTATTGAAAAGTTGAACCTCACATTAAATGATTTAGTTGGTTGCCGTCTGTTTATGAACTATGATGAAAGTGAGAAGATAAATATATACTTGGTAAGTACTTTTTCATCAACAAATAAGAAGTGTTTGATAAGATACATTTTTTTAACAAATTAAGTCGCTAACTAACGTTTATGATAGTAATTAACCACCCTCTAAGAAAGAAAATGCAGCTCTGTGTTTTAAGCTGTTTAAGGCAACATCTTCCTTTTTGTAAATAATAATAATAATAATAATAATAATAATAATAATAATAATAATAATAATAATAATAATAATAATAATAATAATAATAATAATAGGAAGCATGCGCCCAAATGTGAGGACAACGGATACAGGTTCATACCTTTTGCTTCTTCTACGTTCGGGGAATTCGATACAGAAGCTTTGGATACATTTTCACGCATTAAATCTATTGTCATTAGCCACTCAAATAATGCTAAGAGTGGTGTTTTTATTTTTCATCGAGTAAGCTTTTGCATTCAGAAATGAGTGGGAGTACAGCTTGTGTCTAGACTCCCATCCAATTTTATGTAAATTTTTATGGATTCAATAAAATAATAATAATAATAATAATAATAATAATAATAATAATAATAATAATAATAATAATAATAATAATAATAATAATAATAATAATAATAATAACAACAATAATAATATAATAATAATAATAATAATAATGCATGTTTGGATGTGACTGGTATCTCCCCATTTGCTGGTGCGGGGGCGACTTCATGGGCTCCTGGGGTAGCGTTGCACAACGCTGTGGAAAAGAAAAAGAGAAAGTATGCGTCCAAATGTGAGGACAACGGATACAAGTTCATACCATTTGCTTTTTCTACATTTGGGGAATTCGATGCAGAGGCTTTGGATACACTTTCACGTATTAAATCTATTGCCATTAGCCACTCAAATAATGCTAAAAATGGTGTTTTTATATTTCATATAGTTAGCTTTTGTATTCAGAAAGGAGTGGGAGCACAACTAGTGTCTAGACTCCCATCCAGCTTTATGTAAATTTTTATAGTTCTAATAAAGTGATCCTTTTTATTAAAAAAAAAATTATATAATAATAATAATAATAGTAATAATAATAATAATAATAATAATAATAATAATAATAATAATAATAATAATAATAATAACTTAAAAAAAAAGTAATGTATTTGTTTAACATTCAAAATATTGTTAGAATGCTTGTACGATTTGTATTCTAGATGTACGTATATGACTTAAGATTCATTTAATTTCTTTTGGATTTCCATATTGCATAATTGAAAATTAAGTTTATTACACACATAAAATTGATGTTCACATTTACAGAAAAGAGCAAATTACATAGTTTGGAACTTTGGATAGTTGCAAATTAGTTCTTGTGTTGAGTCTGAAAGGTATTTATTTCTTCTATTTTCAAAGAAAATGTAATTGCATTATTAAATGAAGGAAAACTAACATGCATTATAATGTCACAAAGACAAACACATATTTTGTATATCAAATGTTTTGGATGAATAAATTAGGGGTGTAAATAAGTCGAATCAAGTCATACTTTGACAGAGCTCGATATGACTCGACAATGTTACATTGAGCTTGAGCTCGACTCGATAATTTGACTAGCCTACATGAGGGAAGCTCGAGCTCGGCTCGAAAAGGTTTGAATTCAACTCGAACTCGGTTCAAAAACCTCGATTTATTGGTAATAATGTGTTTTTTCAACATATAAAAATTAAAAGAATAAAATAATATTTAAATTTGCCTCGAGCTTGACTCAAAAATCTCGATATATTTATAAATAAGTATATACTCTTTGTAATTGCACATAAACCTTTAAAATATACATAATAATATATAAATATATGTCACTTAAAATCTTGAAAAGTTCGACGATAACTCGAGTTGAGCCTATATAAGCTTGTGCTCGACTTGATAAACATTTCGAGCTCATTTTTTGAGCTCGAGCTCGAACTCGAGGCTCGTTAAAGCTCGGTTCGATAAAACTCAAGTAGTTACTTGACAAAAACTCGATTCATTTAAATCTTGAAATATAGAATAAATATTGTAATAGTATGTCAAAAGCTCAAGGATATATTATCAATATATGAAAATAAATGAATACATGAATGGACAAACACCTATGCAATTGTATTTATGTCTTTCACTTCAAAACCACTTCATTTGATGAAATATCAACCCTTTCATCAAATAGAAACAACAAACCCAAATCAAGTACAACATGGTTATCACCAAACGTACACCTCCTAAATCATTACAATTCAAAACCAAACAAGAACATGCAATCACTAACAGTGGTGAATCATCATTCAGGGTATTATACTATGGGAATGCATCATCAGTACCCTTCATGTGGGAGTCACATCCAGGTACACCTAAACATGCAACCACTGAATCATCTCTTCCTCCACTCACACCGCCTCCTGCGTACAACTTTTTCAGCCAAACGTACAAGTCTTCAAATCAACCAACTTCGCTCCGAACCCTATTTCTTTCTCCTAGTGTTAAGAACAACCCACATTCGTCCACCTCAGATTCTTCGATATCATCGTATGATTCATCCTTAAAAACAACAACTTCACTTAGGAGTCTTTTTCTAGATTCCAGCTCAAGAAAAGGTCATGTGGGTTCCGTGAATTGCGGCGAAGACAGTGGTTCGCCAAGGTCGATATTGTGCTTTGGTGGTGGATCAAGGAAGGTTAATAGGATGAAGAAAGTGAAGAATGTGTTAATGTCGATCGGAAGTCATGGTAAGACACATAAAATAAGTTGATAATTTTTTAGTTTTTTTTTGGGGAAATTATATTGTAAATTTGGACCAAGTTAAAACTTTGGTGAATAAAAAGAACATTGTGTTTTCATACATTTTTAGTTGAACGATTTAATAAAGTTGAGCAATATCGAAATTAATTGATTAGTAGGTATAGGAATTTGCTTAACATATTTATTGGCCTATGTTAATGTTTACAAGGTATATATGTTATATATGCATTTTCTAGTTTCTTTAATTATTTTGGCCTTTAAGTTTGTCATGTATTTCAACCTAATAGTTACAATAAATATCGTCAAGAAGTTTAAAACATATAAATAATTTCTTGTTTGTACTAGTTAAATAACGATAAGTTTTAAGCGTATGAAAAATTTCCCAGTAATCATAACCACTTCAAGAGTTCAATGGGACAACGATAACTATCTATGACAATGTGTTAAAAATAATCGCTTTCTTTGAATAAAAGTTTTAGTAGTTGTGATTGATAATCACCCGTATATAATTGTCACTGATCGACAATTCAAAAGAAGACGTGAATATACAACAAAAATGGTTTGAGTTAATTTCATACAACAAATTGTAATAAACATATCCTCTTGTTACAACCCTTAAACCAACCGGAATAGCAAGGTTGAAGACGTGTGCCTTGCCAATGTGGCACCCCGAAGACATGTCGATCCTTATTAGCCTCACTCTCGCAAGACACGTCTTTAGTGTATTTGGGGAGAACTCGTTCGTCTAACGACCGAGTCGTGCGAGTTTTGGTTTTTTGTGTATGTGTGATTTTGGTTTTGGTGGGGTATATTTGTGTTTAAGTGCGGTATATTTAGGTGGTGCAGTTGGTTGTTTATTACAATAAGTTGGTGGTAAAGTTGGTTGTAAAGAGAGAAAGCTGATGTGGCGATGATAAAGTTTGTTGTGATGCTCTCTTATATGGGTAGCCTTATATAAATGTTAGTAGCAAAATGTTTAAGTAACAACGATTTCAACCCGCGCGTTGCGGTAGAGTGTTTATATATGTCAGTGTTGTACTCGTTGAGTCTCTAAATAAGATTGTGGTCTATTTGTCAGAACCGATACCTGGGCATGGACTGTTATACGTCGCATTATCCGGGGCAATATCACCTGATGGATTAAAAATACTTATCAGTCAGCAAAAGTAAGCCGCCGACTGCTACAAAAAATTTAGTCTATAAAGACTGCTTGACAAAAATGTTCTCATTTACTTTATAATCCAATTAATATAGTAAGTCTTTTTTATATGATAATGCATCATAGAACTTGGATCACTATTGTAAATATTGTTACGACTCCTTTTTACTAATGTCAATACCCGTGGCTCTTGTTTATCATCATTGCATAACAAAGTTTGACTAGAAATTGTTTCTTTTTGAAATAAATGGCAGGTTGGAGTCGATAGAGAAGATGAATAATGAGTTTCTTTAGATAGAGAATATTGAGATGTTAAAAAAGAGTCGCAACAATACTTACCTGTGTGTTTTAAATTTTTGCCAAGAAGTCTTTATAGACAATAATTTTTGGAGCATTCGGTGGTTCATTTTCTTGCTGACGGTGACGGATATGTATTTTTATATTGCCCTGGATAATGCGACGTATAACTGTCCATGCACAAATATCAGTATCGGCAATTAGACCCGAATCTTATTTAGAGACTACCCTTGGCTCTCGTTTATCGTAATTTCATAATAAACTTTAACTGGAAATTGTTTATGTTTGAAAATAAATGGCAAGTTGGGGTCAATAGAGAAGATGAATATGACGAGTTCTTTTAGATAGAGAATATGAATGAGATGTTCTGGAATTATATAATGGGAGGGTTCTTGATTTTGAGTAAGTGGAATCTAGATGTAGATGGAGGGAAACTTCAAGAAAAACACGTAACAAGTTATTGGAGTCCAGGTAGAAGATAGAGGAAAGATGGAGGTGGATATATAGATGGAAGGAGAAGTCAAGTTAAACACGCATCAAGTTATTGAAGTCCATGTGGAAGATGGAGGGAAGAGGGAGGTGGAGATAAAAGATGAACTGGTTGGCTCATTTGGATCGGCGTGTGAGCAGTAATGGCATAAGCCACGACTCCCCTCTCATCTAATTTTTCTATTATATAAATAACAAAATCCGGCTCAATGTAAGTGGCAGATTCATAACGTTAGTAGCTTACCAATAAATTGTTCAAAACATACATAAACGTGTAATGTACAGTTTTTTTCATAAAACTTCTACACTAAATTTAACATCCGATGTATATGTTTTTGATGATCACATATCATGCTAAACATTAAAGAGGAACATTGTGTTTTCATACATTTTTAGTTGAACGATTTAATAAAGTTGAGCAATATCGAAATTAATTGATTAGTAAATATAGGGATTTGCTTAACATATTTATTGGCCTATGTTAATGTTTACAAGGTATATATGTTATATGCATTTTCTAGTTTCTTTAATTATTTTTGCCTTTAAGTTTGTCATGTATTTCAATCTAATAGTTACAATAAATATCGTCAAGAAGTTTAAAACATATAAATCATTTCTTGTTTGTACTAGTTAAATAACGATAAGTTTTAAGCGTATGAAAAATTTCCCAGTAATCATAACCACTTCAAGAGTTCAAGGGGACAACGATAACTATCTATGACAATGTGTTAAAAATAATGGCTTTCTTTGAATAAAAGTTTTAGTAGTTGTGATTGATAATCACCCGTATATAATTGTCACTGATCGAAAATTCAAAAGAAGACGTGAATATACAACAAAAATGGTTTGAGTTAATTTCATACAACAAATTGTAATAAACATATCCTCTTGTTACAACCCTTAAACCAACCGGAATAGCAAGGTTGAAGACGTGTGCATTGCCAATGTGGCACCCCGAAGACATGTCGATCCTTATTAGGCTCACTCTCGCAAGACACGTCTTTAGTGCATTTGGGGAGAACTCGTTCGTCTAAACGACCGAGTCGTGCGAGTTTTGGTTTTTTGTGTATGTGTGATTTTGGTTTTGGTGGGGTATATTTGTGTTTAAGTGCGGTATATTTTGATGGTGCAGTTGGCTGTTTATTACAATAAGTTGGTGGTAAAGTTGGTTGTAAAGAGAGAAAGCTGATGTGACGATGATAAAGTTGGTTGTGATGCTCTCTTATATGGGTAGCCTTATATAAATGTTAGTAGCAAAATGTTTAAGTAACAACGATTTCAACCCGCGCGTTGCGGTAAAGTGTTTATATATGTCAGTGTTGTACTCGTTCAGTCTCTAAATAAGATTGTGGTCTATTTGTCAGAACCGATACCTGGGCATGGATTGTTATACGTCGCATTATCCGGGGCAACATCACCTAATGGATTAAAAATACTTATTAGTCAGCAAAAGTAAGCCGCCGACTGCTACAAAAAATTTAGTCTATAAAGACTGCTTGACAAAAATGTTCTCATTTACTTTATAATCCAATTAATATAGTAAAGGCATGCTTGGTTTGTGGAGGGGAATAGCAATGAGAAAGGCAAAAGGAATATAAAGGGAATATAAAGGTAATCATTTTCATTACCCCCAAGTTAGTGGGTAATGACTCATTACCCAAAAGTGGGTAATGGGTGATTGCATTATATAGTACCAAGCATCATTATTCATTATCTTACCCATTCCTTATGCCCTATACCCCTTAACCAAGCACACCCTAAGTCTTTTTTATATGATAATGCATCATAGAACTTGGATCACTATTGTAAATATTGTTACGACTCCTTTTTACTAATGTCAATACCCGTGGCTCTTGTTTATCATCATTGCATAACAAAGTTTGACTAGAAATTGTTTCTTTTTGAAAATAAATGGCAGGTTGGAGTCGATAGAGAAGATGAATAATGAGTTTCTTTAGATAGAGAATATTGAGATGTTAAAAAAGAGTCGCAACAATACTTACCTGTGTGTTTTGAATTTTTGCCAAGAAGTCTTTATAGACAATAATTTTTGGAGCATTCGGTGGTTCATTTTCTTGCTGACGGATATGTATTTTTTTTCCATGAGGTGATATTGCCCTGGATAATGCGACGTATAACTGTCCATGCACAAATATCAGTATCGGCAATTAGACCCGAATCTTATTTAGAGACTACCCTTGGCTCTCGTTTATCGTAATTTCATAATAAACTTTAACTGGAAATTGTTTCTGTTTGAAAATAAATGGCAAGATGGGGTCAATAGAGAAGATGAATATGACGAGTTCTTTTAGATAGAGAATATGAATGAGATGTTCTGGAATTATATAATGGGAGGGTTCTTGATTTTGAGTAAGTGGAATCTAGATGTAGATGGAGGGAGACTTCAAGAAAAACACGTATCAAGTTATTGGAGTCCAGGTGGAAGATAGAGGAAAGATGGAGGTGGAGATATAGATGGAAGGAGAAGTCAAGTTAAACACGCATCAAGTTATTGAAGTCCATGTGGAAGATGGAGGGAAGATGGAGGTGAAGATAAAGGAAGAACTGGTTGGCTCATTTGGATCGGCGTGCGAGCAGTAATGGCATAAGCCACAACTCCCCTCTCATCTAATTTTTCTATTATATAAATAACAAAATCCGGCTCAATTTAAGCGGCAGATTCATAACGTTAGTAGCTTACCAATAAATTGTTCAAAACATACATAAACGTGTAATGCACAATTTTTTTCATAAAACTTCTACACTAAATTTAACGTCCGATGTATATGTTTTTGATGATCACATATCATGCTAAACATTAAAAATTAGTTGAATGAATAATCAATAATCACATAACATATGACAGTGAATATCTTTAGCAAAAATATAAATTGTTGCAACATAAGTTTTAATCACAAAATATTAAACATTTTAAAAAGGTAATTTAAGCGAGGACTCATGAGAGTATGCCAAGTTCAAATTATTCTATGAGAACGTTTCAATATCGTCGATTTCACTCTGGTATTCAGCTTCATTATATTCAATATCTTCTAATTTCTCACTGCAACAACTTCTTTCCGGTGCTCTCTAACAACTTCAACATGTTTTTTTCTCATGACATTTCTTTCTTCTTCCTCTTTCTACATTTTAGATCCAAAGCTTCCCTTCAGAGTACCATAATTCATCAGGGGTGCATAAGGGTAGTTTTTCATGGCCATTTCCTTTAACTTGTATAAGCTCTATATCTAATCACAAAATTGTAACGACTAGATGTTATGGATTAATAACTGTAATTATTGTAACTAAGACATCTTCATGCCATAGTTTTCTTGACTACTATACATCATCATATATAATGAAAATAGATCAAATGTAACGACATACCTTACTTGCCCCTGCCTCTAGTTGATGTTCTTGAAGAACAATTTGTTGGTGTTCATTACGTTGTTTCCTGACACGACGAAGGAATTATTAATTTGATAGTTGATAAAAAAAATATAAAGATTCAAATGGAAACAAAACTGCGTAACATACTTGGGTTGAGATGCATGGCCATTTTCAAACTCTGCATTAGTTATTGTTCTTTTGTTTGAAGAAGACATATTGAGTTGAAAATAAGTTTGAGATTGTGAACGACCACTTTGTAGGTTTGAGTATTTGATTTGTATGCTTGAACATGTTTTGTAAAATTAGTTATATAATGTCTAAGATAACTCAAGAGTCATGAATTAACTTTGAAAGTTGTGTCGTTTAGTATCTATTTAAAAAAATGTTCATATTTATCGTTAAGTTTCTTAAGTATTATCTCCAATTTTTAGTTTGATTATTGTGTTAATTTTAATACAAAATTATCTTTCAATTCTCTAATAATTCTATTGTAGTTGAAGTAGCAGTGACTGTGGCACCAGGTTCAGATCAAATCGGGTAATTTTGAGTGTGGTTGACCAAAAAGACTTTTTTTGTCTAATTGTTTTGTTAAGTGTTAACTATCCACATACAAATAGAGTGAAATTTGATTGCCAAAAATAATTTTAGAAGTTATACTCATTGATCTTTCATTGAGAGTTTCAACCAGTTTCCTTTTAAGCCAAGTTTTTTATGTAGACAATTTAACCAGCTAAAAGCGTAACATAACCCAAGATCAACCATTCAAAAGTAAATTAGTAGGAAAACGTAATTTACATAAAAACAAAAGACAAAATGGTTGCCAATTACAACATCAGAAGTCAAATTGCTATTTACATAATTCTTTGCAACATCTTTAAAATATTCAAGTGTTTTGAACAATAATACCTGATTGTAATGATTAGTGTTGGGTTTGGAGAACTGCTGCTGCTCATAGAATTACAACTGCTCAAAGTGCTTAATGGAAAATACTCTAAGTATGTTATACTGCTAGTGTAACTGCTACTACTGCTAAGTGTATTTACTACTGCTAGGGATGCTGAAGAAGATCAGACAAATACACTAAGTAGTTACTATTGCTTGACCAAAGGTTACTACTGCTAGTGAAATGTTACTACTGCTGGAAGGATACAACTGCTAGAGTAAGGATACAACTGCTAGAGTATTCTGTTTCTACTGCTTATATGATAAACATGTATAGTCGGTTAGATAATTATAGAAAAGATTCTAATACATTTATCTTGTATAAAAAGTTATTGTAAACCGACTAGGACTCCTTAGCCTATAAAAGGAGGCCCTAGGGTATTGAGTTAAATACGTATCATTATAAAGTCGATTCACTTCAAGGTTGTAAACCCTAATACTTTTTAATATTCGTATTAATATATTGAAGTGTTTAGTGTGAAACAATCTTGTTCTTTGTTTACTTTTTCATTCATTCAAGTTCTTCTTAAGATCAAATACAAGATTCCGCATTATGTTTGATACAATTCAAGTCAGTTTCTATACTTAGTAGTTTTAGATTTATCTAAGATTACTAAACCTTGCAAGCTAAGAAATTCAATCAAGTGCTTAACTGGGATCAACAATTAGCCAGGAAACAATAGATATCAAAGTAGCAACACCAGAGGCAATACATTTACCATGAGGATCTGGTGAAGCAAGAGTAACAGCGGAATCTGATATCCTCCTCATCCGTAGAGCTTTTTTGAAATGTCATTTGGAAAGAGCAGCTTGTTCAGGGCTACCAAAAAATCCAAACACCCCTCAATACAACAACACCCATGCCAAAAAGCCCTCTTTCAAAAATTGCATCTTCCATCAGGCAAATCACTCTTTGAAGTAAAGTTTTACAGCAAATCCAAACACCCAAAAAACAACAGCAAACATTGTCTCTATGATGTTACTTTCGAAACATGTTCGCCCACATAACTGACTTGTTTGTTGTCAAGGGAATCCTATTACAGGTGTCTTTATGGAAGAAACTAAAGATCTTTTTTATCTTGATAAATCCGAAATAACGGCTTAGAGTATTTAAATATATTCCAACCTCCCATGTTTTGTTCAGGCCGCCTTCTCCAAATTTCCATTCCTCTAACTCAGAGCAGAACGAAGGGGAAACTGACAGCTAAAGAATGGCCTGGGATGAACACGTTGATATACAAATGTGGCTTTCCGTTCCCCACTTCACATTTTTTTGTTAAATGTCCTAGGAGCTCGACGTTAAATGAAGCAAATTTAACTTCAATTGGAAACACATGCCATTTTATCGGACGCCTTGATACAGAGACATTGAAAATAATTAGACTTTTATCAGTAAAGGCATGTCATCTGATTTTTCAGGTTGTGTTTATGAAAGCCAACAACTCTAAAAAAACGTAAAACTTAATATCTTACAGAAGGAAAAAAAAACAAAGTTACCGAGCGATTGCCTATTAATCCTTTCATACTTTGTAACGAAAACCCATCTACAAGCATCATACAGAACCTCTATACCGATTTCTTCCATCCTCCTCACCAGCATTATTACATCCACCTTGCATTTCTTGTCTAACCTAAATGCAAAAAAGAACTATAAATAGTTGTACCTACAATATTTAAGCCATGACTTAGATACCATATTGGGTACAAAAAGTAGTTGCATTTTATGGCATACAGTTTTTGTCATGCCAAAATTAAGATCATTTGCGTTTTTAATTTTTAATGTTAACTAGTAATAAATTAAAAAAGTGAATGATTCACAAAACCAGGAAATGTGAAAATTAAGATAGGAACAAAAACGTATAACGAAATTTATCATGCTATCATATTGGAAGTTGATGTGTCTCGAAAGTTTTAAATTTATATATAACTAGTTCTACCGATTTCTCTTGATTCAAAACACACGGGTAAAAGTATAACCCTCGTTTATAGTAAATAGTTTTAGTAAGACCAGGTCGTTTATAGTAACTACTTAGAATGATTTAGAAAGCAATATAAGCAAATACACAAAATGACTTAAACTGAAATTAATTCCAATATGGAACGAATATGATTACTTGGATAGATTCTATAACTCAGTAATTGGTTAATGATAATGATCTCGGATGGTGCCTAAGGTTCAACTCATAGAATAGCTATTTTCGTCAAAATGAAGTTTTCACAAATTAACCATTTTGATTCAAGAGTTATGTTTACTTGTCCAATGAATATGTTTTCACAAGTTCACAAAGACAATTACAATCTCTAAAACTCAGTTGTTTATGACTTAACAAGAGTGGATTTCTCCAACCAATTGATCAAAGCACATAAACCTGTTTTGATAATTATATAATGTTAACAGGTTCTTTCGACCTTTACCTATTAACAAGTATAACCAAAAGTGCTAGACAACGGAAAAGAGTTTCAAACACAGTAAGTTCACAACATAAATAAGAAATCAATTGAGATCATATCATAACCAAATCACTTTATTATATTAACCTATCCAAGCAACCATAAAGAGTTTAGCCTAACATGGCTTGAGTAATCATGCTTATAGTGATTGATTCGAATGAAACTAGAGTCATACACCCTGAATTGATTACAATGAATTAGCTACCGTTATTAGCGATCAATTATACCAACACAAAGGTCACACTTCAACGTTCTTAAAACTTTGCTTCACTTGCCCTTCTAATTGGTGTAATTCGACTGAGGATTGATTGAAAGAGCTTTAGTAATACTTGGGATTAGGATTGTGTCAAATGAGATGGATTGGGGCTCTATTTATAGGCTCATTGAGACTGATCGACTTTTAAAGTACGTCGCACTGGTAATAAGATCGACGGGCTTCAATCACGACACCAGCGGACATTGTTACTAACACCGACGGGCTTCAATACTTTTCTTGGCACCAAAGGGTCATTAATTGAACTGAAGACCGGCATACTTCATTCTTGAGATCGCCATATTTTATGATTCTCACTTAGATTATAGGATTGACTACGCCTCCCGCAACCAGCGTACTTTGGGAGAAAGATCGGCCCTCATTTGCTTTCTATAGGCTTTTCTTTGCTCTAGCTTAAACTTAACTCCAATGCTTGTGATTTATCTTGCTTATGGAGAATCTTTGTCGATTGGACCTGAAATGTACTTTCATGCAATTAAGTATCGAAAGTCCGTAGAAATCATTAAGAAACTGACAAATAATGTTATATAAAATATGTATAATTCAAGCTTCATCAAATCCCCCCACATTTAGCTACTGCTTGCCCCCAAGAAATTTAAGCGAACAAAACAGATTAAGATTTTGAAAAATTAAATTTGGAAGAGATATACTTGTTAGTGACAAAGACATTTTAATTTATATCAGACATTAATACTGTTAGCATTAAAGAAAAGTGGCGGTCATTCTAGTCATAGGAACTTTGTATGTCGTGTAAGTAGAAATAGATATTGGGCTATCACTAGTACAAATATGGCCTTTCGTCACACATAGCGTATTTCGAATGGCCATACAGCAACATATTTACGTGACTAAATGTACCAGCCTTAAATAAACAGCCACACTTGATATGACTTGTGTGACCATTTCGGAAGATATATGTCACACATTTGTGTATTTATGTGACTATAGGGTAACTGGTAAATATTTTTCGATCATTTAGTCACTTTTAATTTGGGACGTGTGGCCGATACAAATCAGCTTTAAACATTAGTCACACTACAGATATACCTATGTGACAAATATATGTCACACAATTGAAGAGTGAGACCAAAATAGATATATGGTCACATGAAGTAATTGTGTATGTGGCTAAATTATATAGTCAAGTTTGTTACACATTATTTAAACGTGACTTCTATTCTTTGCTAAATACTTAGCCACATATGAATTTGAAATGTGTGACAACTGAAAAGTAAGTTTGAAGCGTTAGTCACGATATGCATTTAAAAGTGACAAACATATGTCACACACTTGAAGAGTGTGACCAAATGTCATATATGGTCACACGAAACCATAGAAACATGATTAAGTGTAACAAAAATTCGATACATATGGTCACGTAAGTTAATATGTGTGTCTAAAGTTTAGTGTGTGTTTGCTTGCCAAATCCTAATGTGTATAGTCACATTGAATTGAAGCACGATCATGTGACTATAGGCTTTACAATACTCACACCATATCACAAATGAGTATCAAAATGATGTTTATGGCCACATTATNTATATGTCACACATTTGTGTATTTATGTGACTATAGGGTAACTGGTAAATATTTTTCGATCATTTAGTCACTTTTAATTTGGGACGTGTGACCGATACAAATCAACTTTAAACATTAGTCACACACAGATATACCTATGTGACAAATATATGTCACACAATTGAAGAGTGAGACCAAAATAGATATATGGTCACATGAAGTAATTGTGTATGTGGCTAAATTATATAGTCAAGTTTGTCACACATTATTTAAACGTGACTGCTATTCTTTGCTAAATACTTAGCCACATATGAATTTGAAATGTGTGACAACTGAAAAGTAAGTTTGAAGCGTTAGTCACGATATGCATTTAAAAGTGACAAACATATGTCACACACTTGAAGAGTGTGACCAAAGGTCATATATGTTCACATGAAACCATCGAAACATGAAGTGTAACAAAAATTCGATACATATGGTCACGTAAGTTAATATGTGTGTCTAAAGTTTAGTGTGTGTTTGCTTGCCAAATCCTAATGTGTATAGTCACATTGAATTGAAGCACGATCATGTGACTATAGGCTTTACAATAGTCACACCATATCGCAAATGAGTATCAAAATGATGTTTATGGCCACATTATAAGGGTATTATATGTGACCAATACATTCAAAATAGTCACATTGTGAAGTATTCATGTGATTATTATTTATAGCAAAATGGGAAGTCAGGTATCATTAACCTTGATATTAGTCACATTGAGTTTTTGTGTGACTAAATCATAGAGTCATATTTTGTCACACAATATTTAAGTGTAGTCACAATTCGATACATATGGTCACACATTTATGATAACTTATGTAATGTGATATTCACTTAATTGAGTTCAGTCTATTGGTCATGATCCTGCACATTGACTACTTTTTCAACCACTGTTTTTCTCAACAAAGTGCCTGCAATTGAGAAAACTGTAACAAAAAACAAAATTTGAAACAGTGAGGGCCAACAACAAACCAGGTATTCAACATTGTTTTTTTCAAGTCATTTCTGCTAGATCATACCAAATGACATGGTCAGACTATTTTCCAAAGGTTCAAAATATGCAGGGTATTTGCTACTGCTAGTACATAGTTAATATGGCTAGTACACAGTTTATGCTGCTAGAAGTTATAGTTTTGTATAATCTAGAATCCTTTAATAAAAGAGTATTCGCAAGTACGAACTTAACAATTAATACAACAACAACAACAACAACATAAATCCTTTAAAAGAGTATTTGCAGCATAACAAAAGTTTAAATAGGTTCTGCAGACAAAAATAAATCCCTAAACAGAGTGTTACAGCTTGAGAATGACATGTGCTTCACTTTGATTTTCTTATAACAATACCTTCACAGTCGGTTCGATAGTAGGCATCCTTTGCTTGTGGAATTACTCGCGGCAATATGTTATCATTTTGCTCATGAATGACTGTACTAAATTCCTCATCGACATCGTCATACGTATCTTTGTAATTCTTGGTAGGTGTTTTAAAGACAATAGACAATTTTTTATCTGCCTGGTCTTTCACAAAAAACACTTGTCGTGCTTGTGAGGCTAATATGAACGGATCATCCTTGTGGCCTAAACTATTCAGGTCTACCAATGTGTAACCAAGATTATCGCGTTTGACCCCACTATTTTTTGAATTAACCCAATCACATTTGAAAAGAGGAATTTGCCCGAAACGGTAATCTAGTACCTATATCTCTTGTAAAATCCCATAATAAAATGCTTTTCTTGTGGTTGCAACTTCTTTGGATATGTGAAGATTTGCTGCCTCAGCACTAACCCTACTATTCCGGTAAACTATGCCATCATTACTTTTCGTACGGAATGTATACCCATTGATGTTATATGCCTCGTATTTCACTATGTCGGCGCGTGGTCCAAATGATATCCACCTCACAGTTTCTGATACACTATCTTTGGATATCGCTAACTCTCTCTCAACCTGAATTTCATTACAAGTATATATTACCTTTAAATTGCAGGAACAACTCACTTATATTTATCAACAAATAAACAATTAGTATAAACAAATACGAGTAATTACCTCTTCGTGTAACCATTTAGCAAAAGATTTAGTGTGCTCATTCTCCAGCAATGCCATTTTTTTACCTGGGTATTTTGTTTTAAAAAATTGCTTGTGTCGCCTGAAACAAAACAATGTATTTGATTATTATATTTGATACAACATTTTAAGCAACGAAATAGACATGTGTTAGTAATACTTACTCGATATACGGCACAATTTCATCTGTATTCTGTATTACATACAAATGTGCTTTCTAAAAGACGTCTCCGGAAAGTACATTTGATTTGCCGGCCGACAATGGCTTTCCATCCTCATTTTCATTGGTTACATGTTTATCAGGTGGGATACCGATAGTTTTCATGATTTTATGATACTCGCTAAAAAACTCTATTGTTTCTTCCGCGATAGTCTCCTCAGCAATGCATCCCTCTGGTCTATTTCTGTTTCGCACATGTCCTTTAATAACCTTCATACATATTTCGAAGGGATACATCCACCGAAAGCATACGGGACCACATAATTTTACCTCCCTAGTTAGGTGCACTGTCAGGCGTATCATAATATCAAAAAATGATGGAGGAAAGAACTTCTCAAGAAGGCACAGTGTCACAACAAGGTCTTGTTGCATCTTATCTAGATCTTTCAAGATGATTTCTTTCCTACATATAGCTTTAAAGAAAAAGCAAAACCTGATAATAGCAAATCGTGTGGGTGGGTGCATGATTGAACGTATAGCAATGGGCAAAAAATCTTGCATTAGCATGTGATAGTCATGCGATTTAAAGCCAATGAGCTTCTTATCATTTTGGCTGACCAACTAGAGAAATTTGAACAATAGCCTTGTGGTACCCTGATGTTGCTTAACGTTTCACAAAAGATGTCTTTTTCAGCATTCGTTAATATTTAACCTGCTGGAGGTAGTGTTGTTTTGTCTGCTTCTTTCCTAGCAAACAACTCTTTTTTTTATCCCCAACTCTTCCAGATCCAATCGAGCATTCATTCCATCTTTTATCTTTCCAGGAACATTCAGCAAAGTTCCGACTAGACTCTTAGCGACATTCTTTTCTACATGCATGAAGTCAATACAATGTGGAACAACATTATGCCTCCAATACTTTAGCTTTCAATACCAAATGTTGAATTTCTTCCAATATGGTTCATTTACTTGGCTTGCACTAACCTCTGCTTCTGTTGTTTTCCTTTTCTGCTTTGTAATCTTCCCACCTCTGCCTCTCGTATCTTCTTGGTTATTCAAGGTGTTCTTGTTTGTTCGTTTGCCTTTTCCCCATTTATTTTCAATTAGTTGTACCTCGTTGTATATTTGTTCCCCATTCAATGGAGTTGGAGCATGCTGAAATTCTTCTTATCCATTCAACGCCGTCATTTGCCTTCTGAACGCATGGTTGTATGGTAGATATCGTGTGTGTCTAGCATAACTTTGCTTGGATGAGGCGAAAGTCTAACACAGTGTGTATCTTTCCCACATACTACACAACCTTTGAATCCACTGTACGGGCAGCCACATAATGTACCAAGTGCAGGGTGATCATTTATCGTCCATAACACAGCGGCACGCAGTTTAAACTTTTCTTTTGTAAAAGCATCATATGTATCAACCCCGTCCTCAAATAAGGAATGCATATCATTAACCAACGGTTCTAAAAATACATCGATATCATTTCCGGGGTATCCCGATATCAATACCGAAAGCATGATAAACTTTCTTTTCATACAAAACCATGGAGGAAGGTTGTATATGACGGACAAAACTGGCCATGCACTGGATGCCTAGTTCCTAAGTTGACGTCAACCCCATCAGCCGATATTCCTAGCCGTAGATTTCTTGGATCTTCAGCAAAGTGGGGGAATTTTTCATCTATGGTACGCCATGCTTGTGAATCTGCAGGGTGACGTAAAACACCATCTGTTACCCTCTTTGTTGCGTGCCATCTTAGATCTTCTAAAATACTCTCTAACTTAAAGAGTCGTTGGAGTCTTGGTATAATTGGAAAGTACCACATTACCTTTGCCGGAATGTTTTCATACACTTTACGTGTCTTATTATCCACCTTCCATCTTGATATCCCACAAGTTGGACAAACAATCAACTCCATGTTAGTCTTCCAGTAAAGAATGCAGTTGTTGCTACATACATGTATCTTTCCGTATCCTGATCCCATCATTCTCATTAGAAGAAATTCATTTCTCTCGCAAAAATAAAATAATGAGATACAAAAATAGGAAAATGGGAAAAAGAGGTACACGAGTAACTTCCATGGGTAGCGTTAGCATCTAATTTGTAATTAAACAATGATCCGTTTTTACGCTTAGTTTGGGGGCTTGTGAAAAATCAGAGACGATGAATTTTATCCAATCGGTCACTTTTCTATGAATCGTGTTCTTACTCTATGACCCTTAATCGTTATTGAAAGATAATGAAAGTCAAGCACACCGTCATAAGCTAAAGTAGTATAATATAAGTATGTACATAGACTAAAATGGAAAACCGGGGCGTTTTAGGGAATAAATGATTTCGTATTTCTCTTGAACGTTTTGCTACTTTTCAAAGTTAGTAAAGAGAGGTGTGAAATTATTTATCTCTCAAGCGTGATGTGATTACATTGCGTGAGGACACGCAATACCTTAGTCTGGGGGATTTTGGTATGTGCTTATTCACATACCTTTTATTCACCATTTTCAGACCCTAAAAGACCAAAAACTAACGTTAAACGCCAAAGATATCGTGTTTTTGTGTTTGTGACTGTGCAGGAAAGGATATTGCAAAAATATGGTAATCTACTACCTATATCTCTTGTAAAATCCCATAATAAAATGCTTTTCTTGTGGTTGCAACTTCTTTGGATATGTGAAGATTTGCTGCCTCAACACTAACCCTACTATTCCGGTAAACTATGCCATCATTACTTTTCGTACAAAATGTATACCCATTGATGTTATATGCCTCGTATTTCACTATGTCGGCGCGTGGTCCAAATGATATCCGCCTCACAGTTTCTGATACACTATCTTTGGATATCGCTAACTCTCTCTCAACCTGAATTTCATTACAAGTATATATTACCTTTAAATTGCAGGAACAACTCACTTATATTTATCAACAAATAAACAGTTAGTATAAACAACATATGAGTAATTACCTCTTCGTGTAACCATTTAGCAAAAGATTTAGTGTGCTCATTCTCCAGCAATGCCATTTTTTTACCTGGGTATTTTGTTTTAAAAAATTGCTTGTGTCGCCTGAAACAAAACAATGTATTTGATTATTATATTTGATACAACATTTTAAGCAACGAAATAGACATGTGTTAGTAATACTTACTCGGTATACGGCACAATTTCATATATATTCTGTATTACATACAAATGTGCTTTCTAAAAGACGTCTCCGTAAAGTACATTTGATTTGCCGGCCGACAATGGCTTTCCATCCTCATTTTCATTGGTCACATGTTTATCAGGTGGGATACCGATAGTTTTCATGGTTTTATGATACTCGCTAAAAAACTCTATTGTTTCTTCCGCGATAGTCTCCTCAACAATGCATCCCTCTGGTCTATTTCTGTTTCGCACATGTCCTTTAATAACCTTCATACATCTTTCGAAGGGATACATCCACCGAAAGCATACGGGACCACATAATTTTACCTCCCTAGTTAGGTGCACTGTCAGGTGTATCATAATATCAAAAAATGACGGAGGAAAGAACTTCTCGAGAAGGCACAGTGTCAAAACAAGTTCTTGTTGCATCTTATCTAGATCTTTCAAGATGATTTCTTTCCTACATATAGCTTTAAAGAAAAAGCATAACCTGATAATAGCAAATCGTGTGGGTGGGTGCATGATTGAACGTATAGCGATGGGCAAAAACTCTTGCATTAGCATGTGATAGTCATGAGATTTTAAGCCAATGAGCTTCTTATCATTTTGGCTGACCAAACTAGAGAAATTTGAACAATAGCCTTGTGGTACCCTGATGTTGCTTAACGTTTCACAAAAGATGTCTTTTTCAGCATTCGTTAATGTTTAACCTGCTGGAGGTAGTGTTGTTTTGTCTGCTTCTTTCCTAGCAAACAACTCTTTTTTTATCCCCAACTCTTCCAGATCCAATCGAGCATTCATTCCATCTTTTATCTTTCCTAGAACATTCAGCGAAGTTTGGTATGTGCTTATTCACATACCTTTTATTCACCATTTTCAGACCCTAAAAGACCAAAAACTAACGTTAAACGCCAAAGATATCGTGTTTTTGTGTTTGTGACTGTGCAGGAAAGGATATTGCAAAAACGACATCAAAATCAACCAAAAAGCCCTAAACGAGCACGAGATGTGGAAAAGAGTCTTAAAGTGAAGCCAAAGATGAAATTTGCCTAAGAAAAGCCCGTGATGACAATACTATTTCTTAAAGGCTCAAGAAAATAAAAGAGACGCTTAATCGAAGTTCAATGATAATTATGAAGATAAACTCTCCAAGTTCGAGCAAGTGATCACTTTTAAAGTTTTTGAAGACCTTTGGAAAGCACGTCAACACACTACCTCAAGTTACAAGGACTTACTTTTAATTTTTAGAACGTTTAGTAGTGTTGTAATAGAAGTTTATGTGTAACTTTCATGAACTATCAAAAACTAGGGGCTAAACCGTACACGATGTAAAAAGGGAAGCTTCCTTGGCTCCTTTAAATAGCACCCCTTAGCTTCATTTTGAGGCTAGTTAGTCTTAGTCTTAGTTTTTGTCAAGTCTAGTTTTTATTTAGTGTAGGGTTTTTACTAATGCATCTTTAAGTTTTTCATGTCTTAATATTTCTTTCTCTAGCTTATTTTGACGCCTCATATTTCAATCTTTACATGTTTTTCATCTTAATTCATAAGAGCTTTTCATAGAATTTAATATCAAATCAATCTTTTATAAAAGCTTATATAGTTTTGGCCACCTTTGCATGAGTTTTGGATCGAATTTTATAAAAATATGGGATATTCCTTATTTGTTTGGGTCATTAGCTTATTATCAAGCTTATTTAATTTCTTAAACTAATTTTCTACAAAGTTTCTACAAGTTTTACAAGTTTTGATTTCGTTTTCTTACCTTAAAATCGTCCAGCCTATTTTTCTTATTTATTTTTGCGAGTTACAAAGTTAGGGTTTAGCGAGTATGTAAATAGATTGCGAGTATGATGTTCAAATTTTAGCGAGTATGGAATTTAATTTGCGAGTATGGGATTGCTTGTTTTGCGAGTATGGTTTTATTTCTTTGCGAGTATGGGACATAGGTTTCTGCGAGTATGATGTTGGCTCCTTGCGAGTATGGACACAATTTTTTTAACGAGTATGCTTTTATTCTTAGCGAGTATGGTGTTTAGTTCATTTTAGCGAGTATGAGTTAACTTGTATTGCGAGTTTGGTTCAAGTATTGCGAGTATGGTACTTTATTTCTTGCGAGTATGGTCTAGTTTTATTTCTTTCTTTTATATGCCGAGTTAGGCACAAGTTTCACCTCATCGTCTTATCGAGTGAGGTCTTTATTTTTCTTAAACATAAACAAAACTCTGTCGAATTTTTCTAAAAATCTTTTAAGTATCGTTTTCTTATTTAATTTCAGTGTCTTTACATGTTTAGATTAAAACTTTATTAGCGTTTAATGTTTTCAAGTCTTTTATATTTCTTTCTTCGCTTAGTAAATCTTTATTTTCAAAAATATTTTACTTTTCAAGTTCATTTTATTTTTCAAGTCAACTTTTATTTTCTTTACCGAGTTATCTTATTTAATATGAGTCTTGAGTAGTTTTAATCGTGTTTGCTTAGTGATTCGGGTTTGCGAGCTAAGTGTGGGCGTGAAAGGCTTGTGATTAATAGTCGTTAAGATTATTTAGATATGTGATTTAATTATTTGAAGAACAAAAACCGGAGAATAATTAAATCACTCGTCTAGAATTATCATCTCTTCTAAAGATTAATTGATAACTAATCTCGAGAAAGGAAAATAAGTCGTCACAAACTATCAAGCTCACATTTAACAAACTTACTCACGTCGCTTTGCAAACATATTGTCTTTAAATTCGTTTACCGTTTTAATTACTTATCACACTTTAATTCTTGCTTTCTTTAAGTCACTTTATTTTATGCAACTTTACTTGTTTATTTTCTCTGCGTCACTTTATTGATTTCTTTTATTTTAACCGCATTTTAATTGTCGTTGTAGTATAATCAAAAAACCAAAAATCAAATCTTTCAAACCAATTCATCTCACATAACTCACGACTCAATTGGCTAGATCAGTTCAACCCTCGTTGGGACTACGACTCGTGTTTAAGCTTCACCGCTTAATTCTGCCACGACCAAAGTTCCGACTAGACTCTTAGCAACATTCTTTTCTACATGCATGAAGTCAATACAATGTGGAACAACATTATGCCTCCAATACTTTAGCTTTCAATACCAAATGTTGAATTTCTTCCAATATGGTTCATTTACTTGGCTTGCACTACCCTCTGCTTCTGTTGTTTTCCTTTTCTGCTTTGTAATCTTCCCACCTCTGCCTTTCGTATCTTCTTGGTTATTCGAGGTGTTATTGTTTGTTCGTTTGCCTTTTCCCCATTTATTTTCAATTAGTTGTACCTCGTTGTATATTTGTTCCCCAGTCAATGGAGTTGGAGCATGCTGAAATTCTTCTTGTCCATTCAACGCCGTCGTTTGCCTTCTGAACGCATGGTTGTATGGTAGATATCGTGTGTGTCTAGCATAAATTTGCTTGGATGAGGCAAAAGTCTAACACAGTGTGTATCTTTCCCACATACTACACAACCTTTGAATCCACTGTATGGGCAGCTACATAATGTACCAAGTGCAGGGTAATCATTTATCGTCCATAACACAGCGGCACGCAGTTTAAACTTTTNGGTTGTATGGTAGATATCGTGTGTGTCTAGCATAAATTTGCTTGGATGAGGCAAAAGTCTAACACAGTGTGTATCTTTCCCACATACTACACAACCTTTGAATCCACTGTATGGGCAGCTACATAATGTACCAAGTGCAGGGTAATCATTTATCGTCCATAACACAGCGGCACGCAGTTTAAACTTTTCTTTTGTAAAAGCATCATATGTATCAACCCCGTTCTCAAATAAGGTATGCAGATCATTAACCAACGGTTCTAAAAATACATCGATATCATTTCCCGGGTATCCCGATATCAATACCGAAAGCATGATAAACTTTCTTTTCATACAAAACCATGGAGGAAGGTTGTATATGACAGATAAAACTGGCCATGCACTGGATGCCTAGTTCCTGAGTTGACGTCAACCCCATCAGCCGATATTCCTAGCCGTAGATTTCTCGGATCTTCAGCAAAGTGGGGGAATTTTTCATCTATGGTACGCCATGCCTGTGAATCTTCAGGGTGACGTAAAACACCGTCTGTTACCCTCTTTGTTGCATGCCATCTTAGATCTTCTGAAATACTCTCTAACTTAAAGAGTCGTTGAAGTCTTGGTATAATTGGAAAGTACCACATTACCTTTGTCGGAATGTTTTCATACACTTTACGTGTCTTATTATCCACCTTCCATATTGATATCCCACAAGTTGGACAAACAGTCAAATCCATGTTAGTCTTCCAGTAAAGAATGCAGTTGTTGCTACATACATGTATCTTTCCGTATCCTGATCCCATCATTCTCATTAGTTTTTTGGCCTGATAAGTTTTTTCAACCATTTCGTTACCAGCAGGTAGCATTTTTTATCAATCCTAGTAATTCAGTAAAGAACTTATCAGAAGCTCCATACTTACCCTTCAAGTTGAGTAGTTAAACTATTGCGGACAACTTTGTGAAGTCAGGACATCCTTTATAAAGTGGCTTCTCCGCGTCTAATAATAGTTCTTGAAACTTGGCAAGGTCATCCTTGATGTGTGCTTATTCGCACATCTTTTCTTGACCAAATTAAGAGCAAATCAGACACAAACTAACCATAAATGCCAAAGATATTGTGTTTTTGTGTTTGTGATCATGCAGGAACGGATATTTCAGAAATTGGCACAAATCAGGCCAAAAAGAACAAAAACTAGCACGAGTTTGGAAAACGTGTCAAAAGCTAGAGCCAGGGAAGCAAATTACTACTTTTGAGCTCAAATTGTCAAAACACACCTTGGGGAATCATAAAATGCCAGAAATAGTCCTTGGAGCAAAAGTTTAAAGAATTGGCAGAAATGGTCCCTCAACTTTCAAAAATTGACAGAATCAGTCCCTGAGCATTTATTTTGGAGGAAAATTCAACAAAGGTCCTTGGAAAATCACAAGTTGTCACAATTGGTCCTTGGGTGAAAAGTTTGAAGAATTTACAAGTTTGGTCCCTGAAGTTTCAGATTTGACATAATTGGTCCTTGGGAATTTCAAATATGGAAAAATCAAGTTTGGTCCTTGTACTATTCACACTTGGCAAGTAACACCCTTGTGTAAACTTTGGGAAAATTGCAAAACACACCCCTGAAAATCCAAAAATTACACAAATGGTCCTTGTGATAATTCTACAACAAACGGACCCTTTTTACTAGCCTAAACCCAAAACAAAAACACAACCCATTTCACTAACCAAATCCAATCCCTATCCTTGGCCCAATACCATCCCTGGCCCATCAACAAAACAAAACCCAACACCCCTTTAGATATACACAGGGTTTGACCCGGTCAAACCTTCACCCCTTTCCCCCTTTCACTCCCACTTGACCTGCAACCATGGCCCATCCACCACCCCCACCATCTCAGTCACATCCACCGCCCACTCTACCATACACCTACAATCACCTCAGCATTTAATGCCACCACCCCTGTTGCAAGCAAACTGTAAAATTGGTATCAAACCAATTTTGGCGCCAAAACACGTGGAAGGCCAAGATTGAATTTGAGCCATCCAATGGCTTGAATTATTGCTGGGATATGATCAGAGAGGCACAAGGAACCCTAATGTTCACCTATAAAAGGAAGAAGATGCAAGGAGAAGACTGTGTAGTGTATGTAGCTTATTTTATGTCGAATTAGTGTAAAATTCAAAATTTAGTGTAAACTTTAGCTTTCAAATGTTATGTTAAGTCTTTTCAGTGTAATCTAAACTCTTTTCCATATTTAATTTGAATCTCAAGTTCAAATTTCAGTTTATGAAGTTCAAATTTCAGTTTATGCTTAAAAATTCCTCAAATTCTCATATAACTTGAATGTTGTTTATAGTTGTTGTTATGGACTAATTAGCTCATGTAAGCTCCTTATATAGCTTCTAAAACATAAAGATCAGTTTTAGTAGTAAAAATCAAAAATACCAAAAAAATAAGAAAAATCAGTGAAAAATAAAAAATCAAGAAAGAAGAAAGAAGAAAGCTAGAGCACTGTATATTTTGGATGGCAGTGGGTTAGAGGCTTTGTGGAAAGCCATTAGGTGTGTTCTTGGGTCCTTGTTCTTGGTTTTTAGCTGGATTGCACATTGTAAGCCAAATCCTCCAATTTTGCTATTTACTGTAGCATTGCTTATTATTGCTTATCTCTGTGTTTTTGTGCTTATTTAGTGTAATTTGGTTATATTATTGCTTAAAATTGCCTAGTTGTTCATTAGTTTTCATTGTTGATTTATATCTCATTTTCACTGTCAAAATAGCATAAGAGTGAGTTCTGAGTTCTAGCTATTAACATTGGTATTTTTGTGCTCACATAAGTCTATTTTATCATATTAGGACCTTGTGAATCTTTATCATGGTCTGAATTAGTGGGATTCTTTGAAACTCATAAAATCAGTTAGATATAGGGTTGTTTGGGTTTGCTGAACTCTTGGTGATATACTGAGTTTTTGTTGTTGTCCTTGCTTGTTACATGTCACACTAGGTATTATTAGGTCAATCAAACCATATAAACCTGTGCTTGTTCATTAAAAAGTCAAAATCACCTTTGGTTTCACATCACTGTTAGGATTTAGGGTCCAAGTTTTCATCAAATCAATTCATAAGTAGTAATCTTAGCTTAATTTAGTCTCATTGTAGGGTAATACACCATTTTTAGTCATCTAGGCCAAATCAAATCTCACAAAAGTGAAAGTGTTCAATCCTCATCAAAATTTTCTTTCGTAGCATTAACCATTTCTACTGTTGCTGGGCCATCTGTTGGAATTTCTGAATGTGACTCCATGTCGAAATCCGTGTCATCAACAAACTCTGTTTCTACATTATCAGGTATTTGGGCTGTTGTTGCTTGCTCATCCTTTTCTCCATGTTTATCCCATTTTGTGTATCTAAGATTAATCCCGTAGTAGAATAAATGGTACTCCACGTCATCCACTGTTTGCTCTATTTTGTTTAAACATGTGGTATACGGACATGGCATCTTAAGCTGTCGTATATTAACTCGTGGGTCGATGTTCTTCATCTTCTGCAAGTTGTGTACTGCATACTTAATAAACGCTGCTACTCCATCAATATATTGTTTCTTGGTCCTACTACTTCTCATCCAAGACTTGTCCATGCTATTGTTGAGGTCAAATGATAACGTATATATCCTACAAGTTACAAGTTAAACCAATATAAGCATATATGAAGCTTTAGATTGATGAAGTTACAATGTAAAGTCACAAGTGTCTAGCTAATAAGGTTTACCAACACAATGGAATGACTGTCTATAGGTAGTGATTGCTTTGACAACATAAAGGGGTGTTTGGGATAAGCACTGCCTAGTTCCAAACACCACTTCAATGTTCTGCATATGTTAATTATCATATGTTACTTTGAATGTATTGGTCATCAATCTAAAGCTTGAATGTCAATTATGAAAACGTGGGATTAAGAAAAATGTGTAAATTACAAAATGTTGTCTTTATTTGTGTTGTTGATTAAACGATTCGGCCAAAGACGCGATAAGCCAAAGAAACAAGAAACCAACAAATCCATAACAAATAAAATTGACAATGAAAATGAATAATAAGTTAAAATTCCAACATAATGAATTCCTAATTCAAAAAAGTACCTAATTTAGATCTAAATGAACCTCCCTCCGTTGTTGATGGCCGGACCGGCAAGTGATATGATGGATGGTGACTGGTGAATAGTGGCTGTGATATGACTAGTGAATGGTGATTGGTGGCTGTGATGTGACTGGTGAATGGTGATTGGTAGCTGTGACTGGTGATTGGTGAGAAATGTGAGAAACGTGGGTGGAGATGGAAATGGGTGGAGGGAGAATTCGAAATTTGATGAAAAAATATAGAGGGCTTTTCAAAATTTTTGGGGAGGACATACCAAAAAAGGGAGCCACAGGTATCGAACCTGTGACCTCCACTTCGAAACACCAAAAACTCAACCATCTCCGCCCTTGGGTCTTTTACGCATATAAGTTATTTTATATTCCTATTATAGACTATCGTTTCATTCTGTTACAAAATCTAAACAACTAAAGTATAGAAACTGACTAGGATGGAATTAGGAAGGGTGTATGTTCAGTGGAAATGTAGCCAATAAGGGATATTTCTCCATGGTTGCCTAGATGTTAGCATGTAGTTGCTAAGTCTAGAAAAATGGTGGATATTGAATCAGCTAGTTTCGTAAATGATTGTGTAGAATGTATCTGTTATATTGTATCAGTCAAATGAGTGTGTTCATTTGGACTGCTTGTATAATCTTTGTAAGTTGCTGGTTCCTTAATTCATAAAATTCACCATTTCAGGAAAAAAAAGTATAGAAACTGACTTGAATGTATATTAAACACAATGCGGAATCTTTTTTTGGTGTAAAGGTGAAAATATTATATTATTCATCAAAAGATTTACAATCATAAGAATAAGACAAGAATTTGGACATCACCCAAATCTTATCAATACTGAACATACACAAACTGGTAACATACTATCTTCACTATCCCACAATGCGGAATCTTATGTTCAACTTTAAGAAGAACAAACAACACAGTTGTAATCTCCCAAAAGGTGAATTATGTTACTTACCAAAAGGTTTTTTACAACATAAACAATTGCTGATATAGGCATTCCCAAGATCAGATACAAAGAAGAACATACAATCTAAACCTCTACAGCAGTAGAAACTTCAGCAGTAGAAACTTGATCTTGTTGTACCACCATATGATTCATTGGGACGAGCATTTGCCAATCATGATCCATTGGGACGAGCATTTGCCAGGGATCATGATCCATTGGGACGAGCATTTGCCAGGGATCAATGATTATAATTCTTGACAGAACTATAAATACATTAGTCGCCAACGAAGACTAGCCATAATGGAACATGATTATCTATCAAAGACTAACCTGAAGAAATCTACAAAATTTCTTAGTACAGTTGTGTAATGTTATCACAACCTGAGATTATCTATCAAAGACTTAATTAACATCTGGTATGTGTTAAAACACACACCTTTATTTTACCTAAAACCCGACCAAAATGACCAAAAACTAACCATAAATGCCAAATATCTTGTGTTTTTGTGTTTGTGATCGTGCAGGTACGGATATTTCAAATATGGACATAAATCAAGGAAAATCGACAAAAACGAGCACGAGAATGGAAAGTGTCAAAAGCCGAAGCCGGGGAAGTCAAATGTCAAAGGAAAAGCTCAAAGTGCCAAAATCATCCTTGGAAAATCAAAGAATGTCAGAAAAAGTCCTTAGAGCAAAGTTTGAAGACTTGCCAAGTTTAGTCCCTCTAGTTTCAGAGATTGTCAAGTTTAGTCCTTGAAAGATATTTGGAAGAAAATGACAAAAGAGTCCTTCAAGAATTAAAGTTCGACAAAAGAAGCCCTTGGATTACATTATTTAAGAATGGCAGAATCAGTCCCTGGAATTTCAAAATATACATGTTTGGTCCTTGCAATATTTCTACAAATCCTAAACCTTAACTACTAAACACAACATGGCCTGATTTATTTTATAACCCAATAATTAAACCAAACCCAATAACCCATTAACACTTAAAAACTAAAAGCCCACCACAAATGAGAAAACCCGGCCTGCTACACTTTTTACCCAACCCGACCCAACAAAGGGTAATTAATACCTTTTAAATATTACCCGCCCCCCAAATTCATTTACCCAGACAACCTATGAACCCTAATTTACTGTTCATGTGACAATCCTCCAAATTCACTGCAATTAAGGGTATAATTGGACAATCACACGCTTCTAGAAGATTGACAGCTGACACAAGCAAAGGGAATGTTGTCATAAACGTGTACACGTTGGCAATCCGTATGAGATTGAAGGCCAATGATTGGCTAATCAGAGCTGGCACTGAATCCAAGGGCTACAAATGATTGGGATGTTGTCATAATTGATCAGAGGGCTGAGAGATGAGCATCCAGAGCCTTCCAAACCCTAAGAGCTTCCCTCACCCCGTGGCTATAAATACCTCCTCATTCTTCACAAATCAGTGTGTAGGTTTTATGTTAATGTTACTCTGCTAGTTTTATTTCTGAATTGTAATCTCTTTTCAATATTGTAATCAAGTTTTTTAGTTAATAAAATTCAATTTCCTTTTTATATACTTTGTCTTATTTAGTTAAATCTCAATTTAGTTTTCAAAATAGTTTATTAGTTAATCCACTGTTCTATTAGCTTTTACTAGTCACTGTTAGCTTAACAAAACTTTTCTATTTCCCTTGTATTCAACTTATATAAAAAAAATTCAGAAAATAAAAAAGAAATAAAAAATACTTTACATAAGCTTCAATAAGCTTAAATTTCTCTTTACACAAGCTCATACTAACTGTTTAGCTTTTGTGAGCATTGTTTGTTACTTATTCAAAACACATCTCAAAATTTACAAAAACAGTCAACTATAGTCAACTGTATGATGATGATGATGACCTGAGATTGATTTGATAGTCCAAACTGAGAAAGGGAAGCAGTTGGCCTATCCAAAGATAGGCTTATTTGAAGAGAAACCTCTATTTGAGCTGAGGTTCCACTTGTGAGTTTCTCCTTTTCATTTTTATAGCTTTTATTGCATAATTTGAATACTTAGTTTAAATCTATGTTAGTTGTTGTTTACTGTTTTATTTCTTTTGTTTGATGTTATTCAGTGTTGAGAGCATGATATTTGAGCTTTGTTTATTAGTTATGATGTTCTGAGTTTAAATCTAAGTGTGACTGCATAACATTGTTGGATCTGTGATTGTGAGATATAGTGGATTATTGTTGTTGTTCTGAGTTGATCTGATATTAGTTAGTGTTAAGTGACTGAGATTGATACTTATTGTTGTGATTTGAGGCTTGGAATCTATAGTTGTAGTGCAAATTAGTAAGTGCATGGATGTTTGGATTAGTGGTTCTACCTATGATAGAGTGGTAGTTTGGTAGATTGCTTTGTTTCAGTAGTTGACATTAGTTAATATTAGGCTTATAGGTTCATAAAATCAGTAGGTATTTCATAAAAAGTCAAAGCTGCTTCTTAAATAGTTTAACAGTTAACTGTTGCACTTTTTAGAGTAGCAAAATCATACATTAGTTGCATTTTAGGATAATATAGCTTAAATTAGATCGATATTAGTTTAATATTACATTAGTAATCAGTTAGGAACTGTTAAAATTCAATTAAGTCAACTTTTCTAAAAAAAATCAAAAAGTCAAAATAAGCAGTTGCTCAGAATTGGCCAATCTTCTACATCATTTTTAGGATCCAATACAGTTTGGAATTAATTGAAATTTGTTGTTCTGTGCTCACTTGTTGCTAATCTATCATAATCAAAAAGAAAATTAGGATTTGGATCTCATTTGCTTATTGAAAAGTTGGAGCAAAGTTGCCTGTTCAAGCATTAAGCTGCCCTGCACCAGTTCATGAGCCCAACTTCATAAGCCTTTTCCTAACTGCTTACTTAAGCTTATTGATTGAAATTTGGGGCAAATTGAAGCTTGTATAGTTGTCTTTTAGGATTTGCTTTTGATTTGGACTGTAGTGCTTATTTCACTGCTTATTTGAGCCTCTTTTAAGTGCCTGTTGAACTGCTTATTAAGTGATCTTGTAAATTGCTTATTGTGCCTTATCTGTGAGTTTAGCTTATTGGATTAAGTGGTTCTGAGCTTTATAGAGTTGCTTCTATCCAGTCTGAGCCTGTGATAGCTTTTTGTGCAAACTGCTTAATAAAAAGTGCTTAATCATACTGCTTAAGTGATCCTTTGTGTGATTCTGTGATAACTTTGGTCTGAATTAAGTGTTTTTGAGTTTATTTGAGTACTGAAATCATTTTGTGAAAGTTTGATAAGTTTTTGTGGTAAGTGCTTATTAATAAGCACTTATTGAAACTGCTTTTCAAGCCAATAAGCACTTTTCAGCTTATTTTTCCACTTTTTATATTTTTCCTAGATTTTGAATAATATTTTAAACATTCTCCTAAAAATTTCATAATTTTTCTCATTCATTTACTATTTCTTTTCATTTTTAAATAGTTTTATAGAATTTTAAATCATTTTTAATTTCAAATTAAATCACAAAAAGACAAAAATAGTTTCTAATTTTATTTTTAAAATTAGTTTTTAGTTTAGTAAGATTTAAAAAAAAATTAAATTTGTAGATTAAATCTTTTATTTCTTAAATAGTTTAATTTTCTTTAATTAAATTAAAATTCAAAAATAGTTTTTAAATCTTAATAAAAAATAAAAAGACAAAAATAATTATTTTCCTTTTCTAAAATTTTTCTTTTATTATTTTTAGGTTAGAAAAATTTAAATTGCACCCTTAGGATTAGATTTGCTTAACTTTTACATTTTTAGTTGCTACGTTACGTTTAATTCACATTTCTTAATTCGTTTTTTTTACGTTTTTAGTTTTCGTGTGCCTCAATTACGTGTTTTACTTGCTTACGTGTCTATTTGTGCCTTTATTTGCTTATCTTAGTGTAGTTCATCATCGTTATCACTTTTATCATATTTCACTACGAATTTTGCGGTCCGGAAATCGATTTTCCATTCACACCTTCACGGAACGACTCGGGAATATGCATTTCTTGCGTATTTCTCGGAGAATATAATATATATATTAATTTTTCACGAATCAATTTTTGGCGTCGCTGCCGAGGAAGGTTTTGAAGTGAATTTTGGTTTTCGTTTTTAAAATCGTATTTTGAAAAACCTTCCTTTTACATATTTTCTTATATAAAAAGTAAAAATCAAAATATTAAAAAATTTTCCTAAAGTGTTTGCAAAAATACTAAAAACAAAATAAAATCCTCACTCTCTCTCTCTTGAGAGTGTTGTAAACCAAATAAATTCGAACGCAAAAGAGATTGTGTAATTAATCGATATCCGAGTACTTTAATTCTACAACCGAATAACCGGGGAATACAGAAGTCTTGACATTAAATAGCAGACTGAAGAGAGATTCATTCTTCTCTCCCGCCTCGCTGCGCGTAGATTTAAAGGAAACGATTTCGGTTGATGAATTGATCACAAAAATATTGTGATATAAAAACAGAAGAAAAGAAAAAAAAATAATATGTTTTTAAGTTTTCTTTTATATAAAAACCCAAAAATATTTTGATTTCAATTTTTGTTTAAATATTTTAAAACCCAAAAAGATTTTCCTTTTTCAAATCGATTTTTGATTTTCTTTTTAAACTTTTACTTTCTTTTTGGTGTATGAACACCCGTTCTTCGTCTAACGATATTCTTTCACCACTTTCGGATCCCGAACGGATTATTCGACATAATCATCGGGTTGATTTTTCGAGTTTGAATAACTTTGACGATATTAGCACGAATCGTGTTCGTTTCCTAACCGTTGAGGAAATGAACAATAACCGTCAAAATGTTGTACCCCCGCCAATCCCAAAAATCGCAGGGAGAAAAGAATATGACTGAATTACTAGCAGTAGAACTAATGGAACTTGTAGAATCCATGACTGCTAGTCCTTCTCAACTCCCTCAGTCTACCATTATCACACCGGAGGTTCCCACTAACTCTCTAAACATGGGGGACGATCATCTTGACACTATCCCTGAAAAGGAATCGGACGAATTCATAAAGTCTAGTGTTGAGAACCTTGTCCCAATCCCAAGTGAGTCACAGGGAATTCTTGATCATGTGTGTGATATACTTTCCCCTCCTGAAAATCCAAAAGATCATTTTGAGACTTTCTCCGATTTTAATGATGATTGTACATCTTATGGAGAAGTTGAATATGCAGAGGCCTCGCTGCCTCATTCTGATGTTGACCCTCTTCTTGAGGAGTTCACAGATGAACTTACTCATATCAATACACTTCCATCAGGAAGTAATAATGATCTATCTGACTTCGAAGCCGATCTGGGAGAAATTGAAAATCTCTTAAATTCTTATCCCAACATCGAGCTTAGTGGTTCACATACTGATGACAATTCTTTATCCTTTGGAGACATCAGTTATGTGGAGGAATTACCTTCTGAGCTTGTCAGCTCAGAAGAAGAGAATGATGAAATTGACACTGAAATCAAAGATGAAGCACTTCGTGCAACATTACTGAATGTCAGTCTCCTCATTTCTAAAATTGAGGCTTTCAAAAAGAAACTTATTTTATCTCCTATCCCCATTAAGGGTAGTGACATTCCTTCCGATGATTCTATACCGGAATTTGAAGCCTTCCATTTTGATCATGTGGGAGAGAAGATTAGTGACAATACCACTTCCCATTCTCATAATTCTCTCCCCGAATATGAATCATTTACCTTCAAAGAGTTCTCCTGTGAACTCACTGACATCAATCCAGAATATGATTCATTCACCTTTGAGGAGTTCTCTAATGAACTTCCTCATATCATATCTCCGCCAGAGTATGATCACTTCTACTTTGATCTTGACACACCCGGGATATGTCTTGATCAAACGAGCTTAAAAGATGAGATTCATGTAATTATGAATTCTTCTGTGGGTGATGATGAGTTAGTCAAGATTTTTATCATGACTTTCTTTCTCTTCTTCACCTATCCCGTGACTTCTCCTGTCCTTCACTCCTTCGGGAATGAAGACACTATCTTTGACCCCGGCATTTTCATTTATCATTTTTTGAGCCGGGTTTACATATCTCATCGGTGTGGAACTTTCACGCACTTCAATGTTTGTCCAAACATCTTGAATGAAAGTCCGATGGAGATTTTCTCATCCACTTGCTTCCCCAAGAACCAATGAATTCGGGGTCGAGTCAAGCTAGCAACTCGGTAAACAAAAA
>LBNU01002157.1:26882-98169 GCA_014162995.1 Artemisia annua | reverse complement strand
TCATCATCATCATTTTTAAAAGAAGTGATAGCTTCTATTTAAGAAGCTTTAGCTATTTAGCTCACTTTTCAAACTATTATGTTCCCACACTTGCCTCAATCCAAACTTTTTACGTTCAAAATGTCGGCATAATAGCCGGGACATTGAATATTGAGGACAATATTCAATTCTAGTGTGGGGGGGGGGGGATTCTGGCGAATTTGATCACATTTTTACCATCTAAATGCCTTAATACCCCCGTTTTGGCCTCTTTTTATTTTATTTTATTTTATTTTATTTTATTATTTTTTTTGGTGTGAGTGCTTTGCACTAACACGACAAATGGTTATCAGTCCACCATGTCTCATCCACATAAGGTCTGGCTAATCCGAGAGCAAACGACTCCCGGTAAAGATATCTCAAATCCGTTTACGGCTTGCAATTTGCCAAAAATTGTATGGTACTCAGCTCACCATATCTTTAATCGTGAAGAGTTGGCTAGTCTAGAAGCAAACGACTTTTGGTAAAGACAAATCAAATCCGTTGACAGTTGATGATTTGCTCAAAATCATCTGGTTATCAGTGTACCAAAGTATCACATACTGAAACACTTGGCTACTCCAGAAGTAATGGCTTTTGGTAAAGAGACATCAAATCCATTAAGTTTTCATAAAAGATTGCTAGGGACTAGCAATATTTTAGTGTGGGGGATTGATGAGTGTATAAATACTCATCATTTTTGTCGTATCTGAACTGCTAAAACATCCAAAAACACCCAAATATGCATCAAAATACTGAAAATATCCCAGGGTTGTGTTTTATATGTTTTAGATGCAAAATGTTTGAAAACAAATGAAAAACGAACAAAGTTTGCACAATTGGCAGTTTCAGTCCCTCAACTTTCCAAACTTGTCAAAATTAGCCCCTGAGCATTTGTTTTTAAGAAAATTCACCAAAGGTCCTTTTGAAATCACAAGTTATCATAATTAGTCCTTTGGTGGAAAATTTCATAAATTTACAATTTTGGTCCCTCTACTATCAAAATTGGCACAAATGGCCCCTGAACAATAATTTTGGATGGAAAAGTCAACATGGGTCCAGTTCACAAAGTATCAAGTTTAGTCCTTGGGAGAAAGTTTTGAAGAGATTTCACATTTGGTCCCTGAAGTTTCATAAAATGGCAAAATTAGTCCTCGGGTTTTAAAAATTGGAAAATTATCAAAAACTACCCTTGTACTATTCACATGTTACGATTCAGCCCCTTATGATAACTTTTGGAATGTTACAATTCAAACCCTTCACAAATTCAGAAATTACATAAAAGGTCCTTGGGCTTATAAACCACACAAACCAACCAGACCCTTTATCTATTATAAACCCAAAACCCTTAACCCATTAATAAACCCAACACACCCTTATTTTTGTCTTGGCCCAACAACAAGCCCAATCCCTTTAATAATAATACCAGGGTCAAACTAATAGTCAAACCCACCATCCCCTTTCGTTTTCCCTCCCTCACTCACTGAAACAAAACCACCCTTCCACACACCTGGTATTCACCCTCCACTTGCAAACCTATCACCCCTACCTTATCCCCCCAACTCACCACACCTCCCAAGACTATTAATTACCCTTAAAACCCTCACACGCTACCTGGAACACTTGTAGGACTTTTTGGCGCCAAAACAAGAATCTAGGGCTAGGATGAAAAGCAGTTATCCAAAGGCTCAGATTACAAGTGGGAAAGTCACAGACAACTTGGAGGAACCGTAGAAGTTATCTATAAAGAAGAAAGAAGGAGGAAGGAAGCAGGTAGTAGTTAATATAGTGTAACTTAGGGTAGAAATGTCGTTTTATCTTAATTATCAATTTTAGTTGTAATTTTCAGTTTACAAAGGTTGTATTGAACATCTCCAGTGTATTTTGATCCTTATTTAAGCTTAATTCAAGTTATCCTTGCAAACTCAGTTTTTATGTCATTTTTACTCAAAAATCCCATATTCACTTAAGGTTGTTAAACATTGTTGTTCAGAGTTTATATAAGCTCAATTAAGCTCATTATAAAGCTTTTTAAGTATTTAGAGGACTAATAAACTTTGAAACTCAAAATTTCATAAAAATCACAAGAAAATAGAAAATAAATTAAAAATCAGTGTAAATTGTGAAGAACTCTTGGAGCATGGTCAAAATTGGAAGGACCTTGGTTTTAGAACCTCAAGGAAGGTTTTAGGAACGTTTTGAGGTCGTGGTTACTTGGTTCTCAACACTGGATCATTTGTAAGCTTAAATCTCAAATTTTTGTTTTTACTATGCAAGTGCTTAGAACATGCTTATCTTTGAAATCTAATGCTTATTCAGTGTTTATAAAGTGCTTTGATGTCATTGTGTTCTTAATTGTTCATGTAATCCTTTGATTCTCAGTTTTCATAATCCACTGTCATAGTAGCATAATATTGACTTTAGTGTATTAGTTATGCTTGTGCATGAATCTGTGCTTAAATGAGTTTATTACTTCATTATACAGTCTTTGGAAACATTGTCATGGTCTAAACCAAGCTTTTACTGTGAAATTCTCATTTTCAGCTTAATAAGGGGGTGTTTGGATTTGTTGCTTAATGCATGTTCAGGATGGTGTTGTGTGTTGTTTTCTATTGAAACATGTTCCAATAGCTCAACTTAGGACTTAGAACTCATAAAAACCACAAGTCACTTAAGAGAAAGTCAAAATCTCAGTTTCTAATCTCATATGTACTCACTGTTAGGAATTTAGGATCAACTTCTCATCATTTCAGTTCATATGTGGTTCTTATAGCTTATGTTAGTCTCTCACTAGCTTAATACAACATATTTAGTCATTAGGATTAGATCTAAGTTCACCAAAGTCAAAAATTCCATGTTTCTCAAAAAGTCAAAATTGTCGCAAAATTTTTTTTGAATAAACTAGTTGATTTTCTCTAGGTCTTAATACTAGGTTTTAGGACTTGTGCTCTTTGGGCATTAATATTTTGTTGCTTATCTTCATTAGGATATTTTTATTTATTTTTTTTAGCTTAGTTAAACTGCTTAATTGTTGCTTTTCTTTTAGTACTTTTTAGCGAATCTCCCCTGTGCACAGCTTTACACCCATCTTTCTAAGCTTGCATAGAGCTTATCAGTGGGCCCCAATTAGTGTTTCTTGGTTCTTTGGACTCACAAGCTGGCCCTTGACCCATTTCAAGCTTTTGTTGAAGCTTAAGCTTACTGGGACCCACATATATTGGCCATCAAAAGTTGTCCCATTTCTGTGTTGAATCAAGGCTTCATGTGCTTATTTTGTGTGCTTATTGCTTATCAGTTGTGTTATTTTGTTGTTTTGGCTTCATATCAGTCCACCTCACTTATTTGCACCCAAAGATACCACTGTGGACCCCACATAAGCTCATTTCTATCTAAAGTCAACAAAAGTCAACTGTTTTAGCTTTTTGTGTCCATTTTGCTTATTTTTAAGTTTGGGAAAAGTTGTTTTCACAAAAGTTCTTAGTTTTTAGGTATAAAATAGTTTTCCAAAAGAAAAACCAGAAAAACCCAAAATAAATTTAAGTGATAACTTCTATTTAATATTATTTATCTTTTTAATTTTCCTTTTTAGCTTTTTATTAAGAAATTTTCATTTTTATATTTTTCATAATTTCCTTACATCTTGTAGTATTTCCAGTAATTTTCTTAGATTTTTATCTTTTCATTTAGTATTTATAATAATTAATAATATTTAAAATAGTTTTAATTAAAAAATCAAAAAGAAACTCCATTTCTGTTTATTTTTAATCTCTGGTTTATTTTTATATTTTTCCTAGGTCTCATTAATCATTTAGTGTTTTTATAAAATATTTTCATAATTATAACTGTTCATTTTCTATTTATCTTAATTAAATTAGTTTAAATAGTTCTTAATTAATAATTAAGCAAGTAATTGGTAAAATAGTTTAATAATAGTTTTTGTAAACTTTTTATACTTTTTTTAGGGTTCCTGTATTAGTTAATTAGTTTTATAAAATATTTTCTAATTTTCTAAGTCATTTTTAGTATTATTAGTAATTTACATTAGTTTAACTAGTTTAATTAGTTTAATTAGTAATTAATTAATATTAAAATCACAAAAATACAAAAAGACATATTTTTAATTTTTATATCATTTTTAAGTTATTTCAGAGTTTTTAAATCATTTTCTTAGTTTTATTTATTATTATATTATATTTAGTTTAAGTTAAATATTAATAATAAGTATTAAATAGTTTTAATTAATATTAAATAATAAAATAATCAAAAAATTATTTTTCTTTTTAATTTAATTTTCTTTCAATATTTAAGTTTGTAAAAGTTTCAATTTCACCCCCTGTAGTTTATTTTTGCTTAATTCCCACTTTTTCAGTACGCATTTGCAATTTAGGTTTATCTGATTTCCTGTATTTGTTAATATTGTTTCATAATCTTAATTCCAAGCAATCAGTAGTGTAAAATCAATCCAAATCTTTATCTGGTTACTATTCCCAAAACGTTTCCAAAACACAATTTCAATCTCGCTGGGACATAACGACCCAGGGATACACTGTGCTTACACCGGATCATAAATTGATCATTTTCTCTCTCATAGCTTGACTTAGTTGACCAAGAACCCTTGGTTGACTTAGTTGACTATTTGAGGCGAGTCAATCCCTCCGGTGGGACCTCAACCTCCTCCCGATCTCCGTATGATGTAAGAGTTATGTCAACCGACTATGTTCGGACGTGGTGGCCCGATTGCCCCGTCAATATCGAAGCGGTGGATTTTGGACTTAAACATCACATGATTCAACAAGTCCAAAATTTTTGCCAATTTCATGGTTTACAGGGTGATGATGCAAACAAACATTTTGATAAATTCTTAACCATCACCCAAAGTATGAAACAAAACGGTGTCACCGATGATGCCCTTCGCCTTTATCTCTTCCCATATTTATTGACCCAACATGCCACCGCTTGGTTTGATCGACTTCCAAAGAATTCTATTCATACGTTCAATGAAATGGTTTCAAAATTCTTGGCAAAATATTTTCCACCGTCGATGGTGACGAAGCTAAGAAACGACATAAGCAATTTCCGACAACTTCCCGATGAGTCCTTATTCGAGGCATGGGAACGTTATTAGCTTTCGATTGATTGATGTCCGAATCACAATATGTTGCTTGTCACTATTATTGATACGTTTTATACTGGTTTAACTTTAAGACATCGTGGTACTTTTATGAAAAGACGCCCCGAAGAGTGCTACGATCTCATCGAGAATATGACCGCCCATCACAATTATTGGGATTCCTCAGCCGAGAGCGGCGAGTCGACGAGATCTACCATGTCTTCCAATGCAGAAATAGCGGCTCTTAACAAAAAGTTCGATGATGTTGTCCATCTTTTGCAAACGAATCAAAATCAAAACAACAATCGTCAAGTCAATGCGATTAATCAAAGTTGTGAAACGTGTGGTGGTCCACATCCGTATTATGAGTGCCCAGCCTCCTGTGGCTATGCTCATGAGAACGTTTATGCTACAAATATGGGAGGTAACGGTTACCAACCACAAGGAGATCGAAATCTTCTTAGCTATCATTCCAACAATTATCTTGGACCACCCGGTTTTAATAACCAAAATCAAGTTAACAATGTGCAAAACCGTAACAATCAATTCAATCAAAATCAAAATCATGTTAACAATGGTTTTCAAAATCAGGGAAATTTCAATCAAGGACAAAATCGGGGAAATTTTCAAAACCAAGGGAATTATCAAGGCCCGAATCAAAGGAATTTTCAAAATGCTAATCATGGAAATTATAATCATGGAAATCAAAATCATGGGAATTTTCATAATCAGAATCAAGGTTTTCATCAAAACAACCGAGGACAAAATTTCAATAATCAAAATCAAGCTTTGAACCAAACGTCCTCGGATGAGTTTTTCAAGCAATTCATTAAAAATCAAGAGGAAATGAATAAGTTGTTGATTAGTCAAATGGCCGAAATCAAGAAATCTTTAAATGATCGACCCTAGGGCTCGGGTACTCTTCCAAGAAACACGATCGCTAACCCGAGGGGCGATGCTAAGGCGATCACGACACAAAGTGGTGTTTCATATGATGGACCTACGGCTCCGACTACCTCGTCTTCTTCTTCTCCTCCTAAGGTAGTCTACCGTGAAACCGAGGCGACAACGGATACGGAACATCCTACTAATAATGGAAGGACCAAAAACATCCAACCTCCGGTTGTCCAACCGTCTAAAGAAAATGAAAATGTGTCTAAAGGAAAAGAAAAAGTCGTTTTTGAACAAGAAGTTCCCGTTAAGACCAAACTTCCTAATCCTTCTCGTCTTAATGATCAAAAGCTCCGCGAGAAAACAAACCACCAAATGGAAAAGTTCTTTCAAAATTTTCAAGATCTTCGCTTTGATTTAAGTCTCGCGGATGCTATTGTTTTAATGCCGAAATTTGCGTCGATGATCAAAAATTTGTTGAATAATAAANAGTTTTAAGCGACAAAACAGAATCGGTTTATAAGATTTATAAGAAAATGACGATCAATAAGATAATAACCAAATAGTCAGCGAGTTAATTTTTAGTTAATAAGACAAGGGTAGTGTTATTTTTATGAAAGTAATAAAATGGTTTATAGGATGGTGAAAATTTTATTATAAGGTAATTGACAGAATGATTTGCAAGATGATAACAAAATAGTTAATGAGGTAATAATAAATCAATGTTTTAAGTTAATAAGAAAGGGGACCATCAAAAGGAATAAGTATGTATAACAGTTTAGTAATTTTGGTGGAATAGATACATAATTGGGAGAAGTAGTGGAGACTGAGTATATAAAGAGTAAGAATCGGTAAAACATTTATAAAGATAAGTAGTCGAGAGTAAACCAAGTACATATAAATGGAAAAGAAAAAGTCATTTTTGAACAAGAAGTTCACGTTAAGACCAAACTTCCTTATCGTTCTCGTCTTAACGATCAAAAGCTCCGCGATAAAACAAACCACCAAATGGAAAAGTTCTTTCAAATTTTTCAAGATCTTCGCTTTGATTTAAGTCTCGCGGATGCTATTGTTTTAATGCCGAAATTTGCGTCGATGATCAAAAATTTGTTGAATAATAAAGAAAAGTTATTTGAAATGGCAAAAACTCCTTTGAATGAGAATTTCTCGGTGGTTCTCCATAAGAAGCTTCCCGAAAAGCTTGGAGATCCCGGCAAGTTCTTAATTCCATGTAATTTTCCAGGGATGGTTCAATGCTTCGCCATAGCCGATTTGGGTGCTAGCATTAACCTTATGCCAAAGTCTATGTGGAAGAAATTATCACTTCCCGAACCTACTCCCACATGCATGACCCTCGAGCTTGCCGATCGATCTACTTCTCATTCCATTGGAATCGCCGAGGATGTCATCGTCAATGTGGGAAAGTTTCATTTTCCCGCCGATTTTGTGATCGTTGATTTTGATCCCGATCCAAGGGTTCCTCTCATTCTCGGAAGAGGTTTCCTAAGGACGGGCCGTGCGTTGATTGATGTTTACGATGAGGAAATTACTTTACGAAATGGTAACGAAGCCGTCAAAAGTTTAACTTGGACCAAACGTCGAGATACNGATTTTGTGATCGTTGATTTTGATCCCGATCCAAGGGTTCCTCTCATTCTCGGAAGAGGTTTCCTAAGGACGGGCCGTGCGTTGATTGATGTTTACGATGAGGAAATTACTTTACGAAATGGTAACGAAGCCGTCAAAAGTTTAACTTGGACCAAACGTCGAGATACTCCTCCACTGATGATTGCATGTCCGTAAACCGAATTGATGTTATTGATGAAGTTTCGAAGGAGTATTCTCAAGAACTTCTCGGTTTTTCTCATGATGTTTCGAGTGGCAATCCCACTCCTTCTTCTCAACCTATTGTTGCCGACTATTCCCCTTCCCTCACTCCGTTTGAGGGAAGTGATTTCATCTTGGAAGAGATCAAGGCTTATCTTTCAAATGATTCAATTTCACTGGAAGTTGATGACACTGTCTTTGATCCAGAGGGGGATATTCGTTTGCTTGAAACATTATTGAATGAAGATCCATCACTTTCTCCCCCTCCGATGGATTTTAGAATTGAAGAAGTTAAAGAAATCAAAACGTCTAATCCTCCGGAGCTCGAGCTCAAGGATTTACCTCCTCATCTTGAATATGCTTTTCTTGAAGACACCGCCAAGTATCCCGTCATCATTTCTAAAGACCTAAAAGATGAGGAGAAGACCCGTCTAATTGATGTGCTTAAGAAACACAAAAATGCCATCGCTTGGCAAATTTCCGACATAAAGGGCATAGACCCTCGTTTTTGCACTAATAAGATATTGCTCGAAGATAACTACAAGGGCTCCGTTCAACAACAATGACGGGTTAACACAAAAATCCATTAAGTTATTAAGAAGGAAGTTCTCAAACTCCTCGACGCTGGGATGATTTACCCCATTTCCGATAGCCTATGGGTTAGCCTGGTCCATTGTGTTCCAAAGAAAGGCGGAATAACCGTCGTCGCTAATGAAAATAACGTGTTAATTCCCACACGTCTCGTCACCGGATGGAGAGTGTGTATTGACTACCGCAAACTTAATGATGCCACCCGTAAAGACCATTTCCCGCTTCCTTTTATGGATTAAATGCTCGAACGTCTAGCGGGAAATGAGTTCTATTGTTTTCTTGATGGTTTTTCCGGCTACTTTCAAATACCTATTGACCCGTTATGAAATGCTCCAGGCACGCTCCAAAGGTACATGATGGCCATATTTCACGATATGATCGAGAAAACAATGGAGGTCTTTATGGACGATTTTTCGGTTTATGGAAACTCATTTATGACGTGCCTTTCCCATTTGGAGAAAATGCTAAAACGGTGTGAAGACACCAACTTGGTTCTCAATTGGGAAAAGTGCCATTTCATGGTTAAAGAGGGCATTGTCCTTGGCCATAAGATTTCGAAAGCCGGGATTAGGTCGATAGAGCAAAAGTCGATGTGATCGCAAAGCTACCTCATCCCACGACCATCAAGGGAATCCGAAGTTTCCTTGGTCATGCCGGCTTTTACCGACATTTTATTCAAGACTTCTATAAAATAGCCCGACCTTTGACCCACCTTCTTGAAAAGGATGCTCTGTTTATCTTCTCCAATGAATGCGTCGATGCATTTAATATTCTTAAGAAGAAGTTAACGGAGGCGCCGATCTTAGTTGCCCCCGATTGGGACTTGCCTTTCGAGCTTATGTGCGATGCTAGCGATTATGCTATCGGGGAGGTATTGGGGCAACGAAAGAACAAGTATTTTCAACCGATACACTATGCAAGTAAGACAATGAATGAAGCTCAATCTCATTACACGACTACCGAGAAAGAGATGTTAGCCGTCATATATGCCTTTGAAAAGTTTCGACCTTACCTTCTTTTGAAAAAGTGCATAGTGTATACGGATCACTCGGCCTTGAAATACCTTATGACTAAACAAGATGCTAAACCAAGATTAATGCGGTGGGTTTTCCTTCTTCAAGAATTCAATGTCGAAATTCGTGACAAGAAAGGAACGGAGAACCTAGCCGCCGACCATCTTTCTAGACTTGAAAATCCCCATCAAAGTGTTCTCGAGAAAAAGGAGATTAATGAGTCATTTCCTCTCGAGACACTTGGGAGTTTATCTCGTGACCCAAGTACCCCATGGTTTGCCGACTTTGCGAATTACCATGCGGGGAATTTCATAAGGAAAGGGATGTCGTCCCAACAAAAAAAGAAAATCTTTAAGGACGTTAAGCATTAATATTGGGACGACCCCTATTTGTTTAGAGTTTGTGCGGACCAAGTGATTAGACGTTGTGTTCACGGCAAGGAAGCCGAGGACATACTTAAGGCATGCCACAATGGACCCACGGGGGGACATCATGGTGCCAATTACACCGCTAAGAAAGTTTTTGATTCCGGCTTCTATTGGCCGACGATATACCGTGATGCACAAGACTTGGTGAAGTCATGTGACTCTTGCCAACGTCAAGGGAAAATTTCACAACGAGATGAGATGCCGAGAAATGCAATTCAAGTTTGTGAAATCTTTGACGTTTGGGGTATTGACTTTATGGGATCATTCCCGTCTTCTCGAGGGAATAAACATATACTCGTGGCCGTCGATTACTTGTCGAAATGGGTTGAAGCAAAAGCGCTTGATGTGCGTTTTGTTCGTGCAAGTTTTAAATTTATAAGGGTGAATTACCAAATCTAGAAACAACACATACAAGCAAGTGTACTCGTCCGTTATAGCAAGATATGATGGTAAGTCAGGATCGTTCGCAGGGATTTGTGAGTGAATCAAAATATAAGTCTAAAAGTATATCTATAATGTACGAAAATAAGATAATAAGCAAATTCAATAATTTAAAAACTACACTTGTTTAGACTAGTTTTCTACTTAATGACACACATGATTGTGATAACTTTTGATAACATGTTGGTTGTGATAATTAGATGGTGGTCTAATCTATTGTTTCTACAAGTTAAACCTTCGTCAAGATTTTAGTTCATAAAAACAAGCTTTAGATGTAAACCAATCAATTCAAGATCCATCCAAGGTTCATAAGGTATGGTGAATATCTTACACACAAGCACGAAAATCATACACTAGCACCTCACAAATAGTGTTTGGATTCTCTCATCTCTCAAATGTCATAGAATAATATCTCATAAATAAAAACGGAAAATAACACTCACTACCTGTCATAGCAAATAGATTACCATAGGCTTGGGAGAGGATCAATTACTCCTCCACTAGGCGTAAGCACCTAAGATAAACTATCAAAAAGGGCTTTCCAAAAGGTTGTAATGTAAGGTGTAGGGATATGATAAACACGGTTTGGTTGGAATAAAGGGTATTTTAATGGTGGCAAGTTAACTATCATGATCAAATACATGCACTCTACATCGTTACTTAAGTCAAGACTCGACTCGATCTTAAACTAAAAATGAAATAACAAAAACTGAAAAGAAACATAAAAGGAAACGGGATGGTAGTCCGTATGTTTTTCTCTTTTCTTTTTCATATTTTTTTGTATTTTTCTTGATTTTTCGATTTTTTTTGCATACACTCTTACCCTACCATCTAAAATAATACATCATAGGGGAGTTGCATTCCCCTTACACTTGAATCTATACATAACTTTACAATTACTATTCTAATGACTCGAATTAAGATAATTGAAAAAACTTGGAGTACTTTTAAAATGTTTAGAACATATGGGGGTAATAATGTTGTTCTTCCCCATTACTCCATTACACTAGTACTTTACCCATGAGTCCCAATCGTCCCAAAACAATATGTACAAGGATATGACTTAACTTAGCAACCATGTAATTGACCGGATAATTAAATAAGAGTTTAACAAATGTTGTCACAATAATGTACCAAAGGTGGGTGCATACAAGATAGGCTAAGGCGATTTGGGTGTACATTTAGTGGGGTGTAACAAATTCTCACTTTGAGTAAGATGCTTAAAGATCGAAACGAAAGGATAGGCTCGGATGGGTGTACTAGGGGTATCGTGTACCAAAAATGGATACAACGCAAAGGGTGTGGGAGAATTACTTGACCAATGAAGTCAATGTAATTATAACAAAAATACGGGTGTAAAACAATGGGTTAATCCTAATGCCTCTTATCATGTAGTAAATCTTAACTACACGAATGTAGCCTCACTTGTGGATTTGAGATGGTCCTAACGCAAGTTCTAGAATCTAAATGCTACCGGTACACACATCATAGCACCAAAGATAGGTGCTTTTCCTACCAATTCTAGGGGCGAACCTCACATATTTGGGGTGGAAAAATTTTTTAGTGGTACGGTTTTGTGCTAGTCATACAATTTCCTATCCATGAGATGCTCATTAAGATCAAGGTTTCACTTCTAAATGTTGTAAAAAAATTTAAATTGGCCCTAAAATTGCCCTAACAAATATTTCTCTTGGTTTTATTACAAATTTACTATCAAACAAAGCAAAACATCAAGCGTAAGTGTATTCTCAACGGTGTCTTCATTTACCCCCCTTACAATTAAACCGAACATTGTCCCCAATGTTCAAATAGAAGACGTAAAAGTAAATAAAATGAAAGAATGAAATCAAATACTCCCCTGAATCGTTTGACGTGGATAATGAGGTAACATGGTTAGATCTTCTTCCAAGAAAGACGAACGCTCAAAGCTTCCCTTCCAAAATAATAAACGTCTTCTTGTCCAAAATAACCTGTTAACCTGAAAAAGATAAAGGCCAACCTCGCATAAAATCGGCGGTAAAATCTATATAATAGGATATAATGCTTGTGGAATGAATATTTTGCAGAATTCCTGTAGATTATAAGTTAAAGAATTGACAAAACTTTTTAGGTTTCCGGAAGATATACAAAACTTTCAAAAATTGCAGAAAATTTTAACCTGACGCCGTCAGGTGTTATTCCTGACGCCGTCAGAATGATCTGACAGAATTCTCATGTTAAGTTTCCGGAAAAATTCTGGAAAAACTAGATCTTACTTCCTGGAATTCCTGCAAAAAGTCATTATGACTCGATACAAGCATTTGACTCAAACAAATACTAATATGTATGTTAATTTAATTGTTATGATTCATGTTCATTCGTTCTTTATAAACCGATTTAGATTTCCCTTACACTTAGCTTTTGCGAAATACCTTTATATGCAGTTAAGACGAAGTTAAAAACAAAATAAAGCATTTTCACAATTTAGTTTGAAGCATGAATCAATAACAAGAAATATAACTTACATACGGAAACAAATAAAATCAAACAAACAAAACACACAAAGCATGGGTTGCCTCCCAAGAAGCGCTTTTCTTTATTAACGAGTCTTGTAGCTAGACTCAAAGTCACCCTATCCGACATAGGTGAGTTCCGCATCGAGGATATCCTTAGGGTTGATTTTGGTTGGAAGTGTCCTATCAGTGCGTTTGGTGAAGTATGACCTCTCAAAATTCTCTCCATCCGGATCATATAGAGTTATCTTAATGTGCCACGATCCATCTCCTTCCTTAGGTGGCTTTTCCCAATTCCATTTATGTCTATCACCTTCGCATTTCCATTTATTCATGGCTAGGTTGATCGGTAAAACTACTAGGAAGTCGGTCATCTTTCTAAAAACTAGGGGATCTTCAAAGGGATCTAGTTCGGTATCCCTAGCTAAAAGTTGTTCTACCGTTTGTGTTCGGTTTACAAATTCTTCTTCTAGGTAGAATGGGCGTTGGGGTCCTATAAAGTCTCCTTCTAATCATGGTCCGTATCTAGAGGTCTTCCTATCGGGGGGTTCCTCAATGGTGTCATAGGCATGTTTCTTAACATCATAAACCGACCAAATTTCTCCTTCTCTTACCGCTATCTTGGATTTCTTACAATCAATCATAGCACTAGCGGTGGCTAGAAATCCTCTTCCTATCAACAAGGGGCATGTGGGGTCGCTAACCATATCAAGGACGTGGAAATCGGCTAGCATTGTTAACTTTCCTATGTGAACTATCACGTCCTTTACTACTCCTATCGGGTATGCTACGCTTCCATCCGCTAACCCTATTATTACTTCAGTCTCTTCTAGCTTTCCTAGTTTGAGGGTGGTGTAGAGAGGTAGTGGAAGTAAGTTGAGGCTAGATCCAAGATCGGCTAGTATGTCATAAGCTTCCGAATGACCAATCTTACATGGTAGGACAAATAGACCCGGATCATCTAACTTCTTAGGTAGTTTGTTTCGAACGAAGGCGGTCCCTTTCTCACCTAATTTGAGCTTCTTCTCATATTTTTCTAATAGGGCGTTATAGTAGGGGGCTCGTTCTAACAAATCAATAACCGGACGTTCAAGGTGGAGTTCCTTGAATTCTTCGTCGAGGTCTTGTGTGGGGGGTGTTTCAACTATGTTATCGACCGATTTGGTGTTGGACGCCTTACTCTCGTGGTCTTTTATCTTTCTGGCCCGTCATTTGAAAATTGGTTTTCACTCTTTTGTCAATGTATGCTGACGGCGTCACCTTGTGACTCTGACGCCGTCAGGTAGTAATTCTTGCTTCTTTTGAGACTTTGTCGTTTTCTTCACTTTTATGCTCCAAAAACGTCCAAATATGCATGTTTTCCAGAATTCTTCTCAAAAGTACCTAAAATGACAAAAGGAACGATTTAGGGCAATATTTGATCACATTTATACGAATTAGGGCTTAAATGAACCCCTAAAAGCGTAACACTTTTCGTCTCATCACCAACAAAAACAAACTTACTAAGAAAGTTTGTAAGCTGTTTTGGCAGAGCCCCCCCCCCCATGGATGGGTTATGGGTGCCTAGTGATGCCGTTATCCATTTCCACCTTGACTACTGTGGTGGCAGGTTGAGTGGCTTGGTGGAATGGATCAATGGAAATGTAGCTAGATGGTAGGTGCTTCAAAGGTGAATCTTGAGTGTTGAGAATGGATATATAGAGGAATGTAGCTAGATGGTAGGTGCTTCAAAGGTGAATCTTGAGTGTTGAGAATGGATATATAGAGGAATGGGGCTGATATAACAGTGTTTGTCCTCTGTTTGGAATAACTGTTGGAGAACAGTTATGTTAGACTTGGTGCTTTAGTATCTGAGATGTTGTTAGACATCTGATGTATAAGCTTAGAAGGTATATGTGTTTTAGTATCTGATTTGGGGACTGTCCAATATCAGGTTATGTTATTCTCATGATGTAAAGTCATTTGGTATTAATATAATTCACCTTTGCACCAGAAAAAAATATAGTTCCGCAAGAATTCAGATACACAATTCGTCCCTTGTATTTAGTTACTCAATTGAAAAAAATAATACAACTCTCGTCCCATGTGAAGTCCAACGATAGCTCAATTATAACTTAATATAACACAACCCAACTTGTTGATCCACTAATAACAGAAGCCCAATCCAAAAAAACGTCCAGCTCAACTTGTGTTAGTGCTCAAAAGCCCGGTCCAACACTTACCCTAATAATATGCTATATAACACCACTTAATCCCACTTAGATAACCCTAATCACTCTTCACATACGCAGCCACCAAACCATTTTCTCTTAACCCAAAACAAATCCGTCCCTGTATGCTTAGCTGCTCGATTAACTACCGAAACAAATGATTTGATTCACAACAAACGTACACCCTTTCTTTCTTTCTGAAAGATTCGATTCAAACCGAACAATAAGAGAAAAATTGTACACGGGTAAGTATGATTTGTTGTTGTTTTTGTTTTTATTTATTAAATACCGAACAGAACAAGGATGGTAACACAGTTGTTATTTGTTCTTTTTCTTTAAGATTCGAAAAGTGAGAATGAAGCAAGGCTTCTCACAACGATCTATGATGTAAATCTCTTTTGAATTCGTTTTCAGAATGAAGCCTTAATAATGGGTTGAGATGAACTGAGATCTTTGGTTTCTTATTCATGTTTTATTTTCGTTTGAGAAACCGTGGGGTAAGACGGGATACAAGAGTAGTGGTTATTGTTTCCTTGTTGATATAAATGATGGGTAACGTGAGATCTGTGATGTGTTGTGTTTGAGCATACAATCCTTTAAAGGATTCGTACAAAAGCTTGAGCCAAACTGAGATCTACTAAACCCTATTTTTCGTTTCTGTTTTGTTTTCTCAAATGAAAAGTATGACCAAGGCACAAGTTGTTTTGGTTATTCTTTTGATTTTCGTATGATGAACGAGGCACAGCTTCAAAAGAAATTAGATCGATGATGGTTAATTGTTCTTATTGTGTTATGATCTGTTAAGATCAATGGTTAAATTGAGCCACACGATATATAAAAGACTGAGATCTTAGTGTTGCTCAAGTAAAGCTTTGTTGGTTTGTTGGTGACGAGAGGTAGGATTAGATGTCGACTGGTTTGTAATTAGTTAGTAGAAGGTAACCGCTATTGAGATGAAATTTGGGCAGCGTTTGGTTTAGGCAAAGCACACAAAAAAGATTAAACGCTACTACAAAGATAACCGCTACTAATTTTGAGATAGCCGCTAACCTTGAAGAACCGCTAAATAAAAATTAAAAAAATAAGAAAAACTATACGCTATCCAGAAACAGCCAAACTGTCACTATCTTTGTAATCTGTCTTTATCCCGATATATATATTACTAACCGCTACTTTGAATAATCTGGACCAAACGCTACCATGAAAAACCAATGGCTAGATAATAGGACAAAAAGAAAGGACCATACGACACTATCCAAGCTGTTTTGTTCTTTTGCAGTAATAGTTAACCGCTGCCAAGAATATGCCAACTTGAGGTAACCTCTAGTAAGAACAACTAACCAAATAACACCACGAATTCACTTAAAAACACCACCAAACCGACGAGACCAGCCACCAATTTTCAAGACTAAGCACATATAACCAACCTAAACATGAAAGTACAAATAACTAACACTTTTAATCACCAAACAAAATCAAACTAGGATATATAAGCTAAGACCATTCGAACCACATAAAGACCACAAAAACAAATCCTAGAAATCCAAGAACTTGCTAACCCAAGAATGTAACCTGGCTCTGATACCAATTGTAGGATACTAATAAACTCTAGAACACGTACAGAACTTGTGTTTATGGATCGAATAGAATAAGAAGAGAAGAAAGTTAGAGAGAGAAAGAAGTTGGAACCTTGAGAGAAAAAGAAAGAAGAATTAGATTAAGTGAATGAGAAGGTCCAACCCTCTCCCTTGGTGGGAGAGGGTATTATACTTACAACATACTATTTGCCTCTACTAGGCTGTGGATCGAGCTGACAGTGGGTAAAGACCCGACCCGACTCCACAAATACTAACTAATACTAAAACTACGTATTAACTAATATGATAAATACTACGAGCCATACAATGCTTTAAAGTACTTGGGTGACCGAATCTTCTATAGGAAAAGCGTATTCCTAACAATAATAATCAATATCATGTTATGAAAGAGTTTTCGTATACGTTTTACTTTTAGAATATAAACTATTTAGTTAAAAAATGGTATAATAATTGAACTTTTATGTTTTTATAATTACGTTAGGTTAACAAATAAAGAATGTGAATTGCATTACACAATTTAGGGTGTGTTTGTTTTTAAAAAAAAAGTCTTACTGGCCTCTGACATCTGACCGGTCAGACGCGGTCAGACGTTCCGTCTGTTTGTTTTTCCCTTGTGAATCAGAGACGGTAAGACCTAGCAGCTCTTACTCAGTAAGATGCGGTGGTAACATCTAACTGCCTCTGAACCTTATTAACACCGTCACATCTCCTCACCATATTAACAAAAAAAAAGTGTATCTCGTTGTATATCGTTTTTTGAAGGAGAATAAAAGTACAAAGCAACAGAATATGGGTATTTGTGATTTGCGTTTTTCTGAACATAATCGAACAAATCAAAGATCAAGTGAGATACAGGAGATTTGTGCTTCATGGTTGAGAAAGAAAGTGCAAAAGGGTTTTGGTGGCTGAAAAAAAAAAGTGTGGCACCAGTGGAAAGAGATGTATCATGTATTTATTCTTAGGTTTAGGTTTTGATCTAGTGGGCCTTGTTCTTAAATGGTTTTTGTTGGGCTGAACTTTTGATATGAGCATTTGGTTGTTAGTACTTTGGAGTTTGGATTCACTGATTCACATATGTTTATAATTTTATTACTCGTAATATACTTTAGTGTATTAAGAAATTTATTTAATGATTTTATTATTGTGTTAAATGTATGATAAAAATGTCTTGTTTCATGTTACACAAGCTACTCATTTATCATATTGATATGATTTAATATATATTTAAAAAAAGAGATAATTAAACCATTTAGACAATTATAGAAAAAACAAACAACATTATTTCATTCAGATTCAGACTTTCTAGCCATCTCTTACCAGTAAGATGCGGTAGTCAGATTCAGACCCAAAACATCTTAATGAAACAAACACACCCTTAGTTATATGAAAACACTTAAATATCAAATTATATAAATACATGTAATATTTTTGTGCAAAGAAAGTAAAGTCATTAAGCGATTTAAATGAATGTATCACAAAATTTTTTTATCAAATAATGCACCTCATGATGCACAATAATTTTATTTCTCATTGGATTACATATGCAAAATAGATGAAGTAATTTCTTTGTGGATTTTATTTATTACTACCACTAAACCATCATTGAAATATATATATGAGGGTATTGGCTTAAATTTCTTGACATAATTTTTACTAAATTAATCATCATGCTTGTGTTTAATTATAAGGAGTTACATGAGCTTGGGTCAAATTAAAAACATTTTAATTTTGTCATGTGAACAAAATGGTGCACTCCATTGGTCCATTTTGAGTTTTACATTATTATTATTATTATTATTATTATTATTATTATTATTATTATTATTATTATTATTATTATTATTATTATTATTATTATTATTATTTCATTGATACATAATAAGCTTATACAAAGTTGGATGGGAGTCTAGACACAAGTTGTGCTCCCACTCCTTTCTGAATACAAAAGCTTATTCTATGAAAAATAAAAACACCACTTTTAGCATTATTTGAGTGGCTAATGGCAATAGACTTAATACGTGAAAGTGTATTCAGAGCCTCCGTATCAAATTCTCTGAATGTACAGAAAGCAAATGGTATGAACTTATATCCATTGTCCTCACATTTAGACGCATACTTTCCTTTCTCTTAATTATTAATAATAATAATTAAGAGAAAGGAGGCTACCATGGGTTGGGATTATGTTCCAAGGTTGATATATGTTATGGTGCGCAAGGAGGTTCCCATGGGTTTTCTTTCGGAAGATGGGAAGGAGCTACACCCTGCAGATCTTTTACTATTTAATTGTGTCACACCTCGCCAAGGCGGAAACGCGAGTGTGTAACTTCATGGATATCATCACAACACCTGGTGTCTAAATAGAGAAATACTACATGCACATAAGATAGAGCAAAGTACAAACACAAAGTGTTGTAACAATACCCCAAAAGAAAATAACCAAATCAAATCTCCAAAGGTATCTTCAACAAAGTCGAACATATTCATAATTCAAACATATAAACAATTCATCACGATGCCACTAAAGTCTCTTCTAGTCGCTTCCATCTATCTTATCCTTAGAATGCTCACCTGAAAATGATGCTTAAAACGTCAACATAATGTTGGTGAGATTCATAGGTTTACGACACACACATACACTCTCAAGACAACCAGTTCACTGTGATTGTAAAACATAGCTGGACAAATAAATATAGTTATCATACAAGCTACATGTACCCATAAATCAATCATCACACAAAAGGCAACCATCGGGCCGGCACGTGACCCCCGCACCAAACCACATCATCAATTGGGTCGCATGCGCGAGTAACAAGTTAAGCATCCTCCCACTTGGATCCCATATCAACCATACAACACATTAACGAGTAGGAGTATTACTCTCCAATTGGATACTCCCCTCCAATTGGACCACACAGCATTATCACATATCATTCAACACATAGCATGCATACGATAACATTATTAGTCCAAGCCTTTTTAAAATCACTCACATAATCACAGTAACTCAAACTATTTAAGACAAGCATCATTCCTATCCCAATGTTTAAAACAAAGTAAAAAGTATGGGACTATGAACTCACCTTAACTCTGCAGCTTTTAACAATTCACAATCACAATCTAACAACACACAAATAGATACACATTACACACGGCCAAGCTAAAAGCTATAACCCATGTAATATTCATATGATGGATGTCTAAGGTTCATATGATCCACCATGGATCTCCTAGACTCCATACTAAACACTAACAACCAATAACACTCACTAAATCCCTTGCACTTATAAACTCAGAAAACACAGAATTTTAGGGTACTTTCACCCACATAAAATAATGACCATAAAAGCTTAAAAACTCACACCAAAAATTCTCTATGGTCTCTCATAAGCATACAAGCTAATACCAGAAGCCCATGGTCTAATAACATACACAAGTACCCATAAGAAAATCAAACTCGTTAACTATCCAGATTCGGATCTGAACGCACACCAAAAGTTTTTGATTTTATAAAAATACTTCCACAACTTTTTATCGCGAATCCTTTTCGTGGGAGTCTAACATAACCTAAAAATTAACTTTTCCAAAAGGGCTAACCTTAATAACACTTTTTCATCCACTAAACACCATCAAACTTTTACCCAAATTCTGTCCCGGTTTAATAGCTTTGACACCTTATCTCGTAAAAATCAAAAGACTAACTTCCCACCTCGAAATCAGTCGTGGTTGGACTTTTTGAAAAGCTCTTTCATTGAAATACAATTTAGAGTTAAAATTCGTGATCTAACTCATTACCAACTATTAAATAACTTCGTATATTTACAACCCTAACTTTCTATCCAAACCCTAACTCATTAACTAACGCGTTTAATGACCAAATCTCTTTACCAATCATCATAATATTATTAACCAATGATCCCAACATGTTTAACATCATTAATTTACAGAAGTTTACAAACCCTAAATCCATCATAACTTGTATTACATGAATCAAATCAATAATTAAACAATGGGAATACTAGGCATACCTTAGGCTTGTTTTCTTCACAAAATTGAAACCCTAACTTTTCCTGCTCTCCCTCTAGATCGACCATATGCCCAAAAACATTTTTAGGGTGTTTTTAATATGTATTTATAATACCCTATTAATATTCTAGATAATCTTTTAATTAGGAATTGTAATTGGACTAAAATTTGGTTTCCTTTTTCTCTTAAAACACCCTTGGGCCGATTTTATTATACACATACCTATTTTATATTTTTTTTTATTAAATTTATTTATTACACTTAAAACCTTATACTTTTCATATTTTATGAGAACCCATAACGAAACCTAACGTCTTACGCGATAAACTTTAGTTTTTACGACAACTCGGAAAATAACCATTTTCAAAATAAAGTTTCCAAAAATAGATTTCCACACTCTTTATAAACAAAACTCATAAAAACAATCTCCTCGTAACTTACTAACATTCAAACACTTGAACGAAGACTTGTTACGCAAACCCACAAAACACCAAAACTACACAAGTCACTTCTACACCACAAAGGCGATCAAAATGAACTTACCCAAAATCAATACTCCTCAAAACATAACAACAACCTTACACGCAAAGGGATTTAGTGCCACATTCATACTTATCATACTTATATCATACGTATCTCACACATATACCACACAACAACACTTAATTCACACCAAACAAAGTCAAATGGATCGAGACTATTAGTCAAACTAATCTGCTAAAATCACGGTTGTCACAAATTGGCTCCAAGGTAAAGATGCGTGTTTGGATGTGATTGGAATCTCTCCGTTTGCTTGGCAATAGACTTAATTCGTGAAAGTACGTCCAAAGCCTGTGTATCGAATTCCCCGAATGTAGAAAAAGCAAATGGTATAAACTTGTATCCGTTGTCCCCGAATAATAATAATAATAATAATATTGTTGTTGTTGTTGTTGTTGTTGTTGTTGTTGTTGTTGTTGTTGTTGTTGTTGTTGTTGTTGTTGTTGTTGTTGTTGTTGTTGTTGTTTATTTATTATTATTATTATTATTATTATTATTATTATTTTTATTATTAACCATCACTTTATTAAAAACTCATAGGATTTACAAGAAATTGGTGGGAAGCCGAGAAACCAACTGAGCCCCCACACCTCTAGCAATAGCAAAACCGATCCTATTAAAAATATGAGCCGCAGCACGTGCCCCAATGTCTTGAGTCATAGAGAATCGTCGAATACGCTTCAGAAGGGTTACTGCATCTTTATTAAACTCTATGAACTCACCAACCTTTGTGTTGACACTTTTAAGCATGTGTATCTCAGGTAATTAACGGAGCAGGACAAGACACGGAGCGGGCATTTATTACTCTGATAAATTAAAATGGTGTAAAAATCAAATATGTCATTCTTACAAACCTTTATATCTTTTAAAGAGATTTTTAAAGCAAATGATTCATCATTTATCAAAAGTATTATTTGAATGACAAATAACTTTCAAAACGCCTCTTTTAAGCCGTTTTATGTGAAAATGACTTCGATCCTTCCCGTAACACCCAAATTACTTTTCTGCTGCTAAATTACAAATTTGGGGGTGTTACAAGTTTTCACAATTTTTTAATCGGCCGAAGCGAGTGAAAGTACATACTGACCACCATAGATTGGTTGGGTGCACTTAGAGGGTAAATGTGAAATCTATCCCTCTTTCATTAATTGGACAAATTCATCGTTTTAATCAAGAAGATAAGACTATCTAACTTTTCAGATTGTATTAGACTCATAGCTTATTGAATTGAACATAAATTAGGCATGCCAAATATCTATATCTACATACATAAAAGAGCATTGTAAACAAGCTTAGATTGAGCTTTCAGGGATCCAATAATGGAATTTCAAAGTGGAGTATAAAACTGAGTCAAACAAAAAAAACCTGCATTGCCTCCTTTCTTTAAAATTAAAGGTACAATTTTTAAGCGTGTTACAACAATTCTTAAGCATGTTACACATAATACTCATTAGTTGCTAACTTGATTTGGAAATCATAGGATGTTAAAAACTAATGTTATGTCTTAAATAAATAATTCGTACTAGTTAATTTATGATCTCAATTCTCAAATGATGTTAAATCACATATAGACTACTTCGAAAGTGCCAATAGCAACTATTTTACCTTTAACGTTCAAATGGACGGTAAACCAACGTATGTTTAGCATCTAAAAGAATGAGTAATCCATTATGCGAACCTAGACTTGAGAATTGTATTTTTAATTATTTTTGAATGCTGAACTTTAAAGTTGTGACTATATAATTATAAAAAAACTAGTACACTTTGATTCTTCAGTTCCAACTCGCATAACCCATGTCCCAACACACTAATGGGGCATTTTGTTCGTTGGAATTCGATGTAATTCGTTGTAATTGTAATCTGAATTACATTACTATCCTGTTTGGTTGACATGATGGATGTAATTGTAATTCAGATTACATCACATTGCTTGTTTGGTTCGCATGTAAATGTAATTGGATTACAACCAATTATTATTATCATAATAATAATAATAATAATAATAATAATAATAATAATAATAATAATAATAATAATAATAATAATAATAATAATTATATTAAAATTATTATTTATTTATTATTATTATTTATTACTACTATTATTAATTATTTATTTATTATTATTATTATTATTATTATTATTATTATTATTATTATTATTATTATTATTATTATTATATTATTTATTACTATTATTAATATATTATTTATTATACTAAAATTATTATTTATTTATTATTATTATTTATTATTATTACTACTATTATTAATTATTTATTATTATTATTATTATTATTATTATTATTATTATTATTATTATTATTATATTATTATTATTATTATTATTATTACTATTATTAAATGTAATTGGATTACAACCAATTACGTCTAGTGATGTAATTCAGATTACATAGCAAACTTGATGGAATTTGTTGAATTACGTTGGAATTCAGATTTTTAAAAGTTAAATATCATTATTTATCTTTCAACGTTATTATTAATTATTATTAATATGTTATTAATATATTATTATTATTGTTATTAATAATAATAATTATATTATCATAATAATAATAATAATAATAATAATAATAATAATAATAATAATTATATTAAAATTATTATTTATTTATTATTATTACTACTATTATTAATTATTTATTATTATTATTATTATTATTATTATTATTATTATTATTATTATTAATATATTATTTATTATTTAATAAATAATATTATTTATATTATTATTCAATAAATAATTCTGTTATTATTATTATTATTCTTATTATTGTTGTTATTATTATTATTATTATTAATAATCATCACTTTATTAAAAAACTCATAGGATTTACAAGAAATTGGTGGGAAGCCGAGAAACCAACTGGGCCCCCACACCTCTAGCAATAGCAAAACCGATCCTATTAAAAATATGAGCCGCAGCACGTGCCCCAATATCTTGAGTCATAGAGAATCGTCGAATACGCTTCAGAAGGGTTACTGCATCTTTCTCAAGTTCTCCAAAAGAAGAAAAAGAGAAAGGGAGGAAACCATACCCGATATCAACACATTTGGCACCATACTTGACACGCTTACGCTGTGCGGCATCAAAAACCGCCCGCCCTGGCAAAAAATCAATCATCCCGGATTGCGTCAAGGGCGACGACCCCGTAAGATCAACACATACATCACGCCCATCATCCCAAAAATAAAGCAATATATCAGCCGGTCGTAAGGATCTGTCCCTATCTCCATAAAGCCCAATATCCACCTCCTTACGAGCTGAGATTCCGGATCGAGAACAAATATCAACAAGGACATCACGCACAATGTTATGCCGATGTTTGATGCCCACAATACCCGCACATGAAACATCATGATCCCCATAAATATCTCCATTAAACACCCTAGAACAAGCTGAACACGGCACCTGAGTGGTAAAAAGAGGAACGCCCAACCGGTAACACAACACACAACGATATGTCCTGGCGTTCATAGTTTGTCCCAATCCCGAAATCGGAGCCACCCTAAGCCAATCCGACGTATGATCCTCCTTTAGTGAGCTCCATAAAGCCATCTGTCGAGGAGATAGATGGAAAGTAGATTCAACCGTTTGGGTAACCCGATCGAAGTATATATCTGCCAATTTCTTCATAAGTTTGGGGGCAGAGACCTCGCTAGGGTTACTCAACAGGTCAATATCCATATTCCCATTAAAAGTACATAAGGCATCATCAAAAGAAGGACCCGCAGAAACAATGCCGGAACTACGGAGGAGCTTAGTCTGTAAGCTAGCATATTGAAGTCTAGAAGCTAGGAAAGCATAGTGTAAGACATCACCTGCAGCATATACACCAAGCCCCCCAAAAGCAAAGGGTAGAGTGGCGAGTCTCCATTGCCAATCACCAAAACCAGGCCCAGAAGCAGTGACAATACGCTCCAAAGAAGAACGAATCCGCATCAAAAGAAACCTGAGCACACTCAAAAACCCGAGGAGAACATGTGCGCATAGAAAAATACAACTTGGAAATACCGGCACATGTACGAAGTAACAACAACTCACATTGAGGGTCATTAAGTTTGGCAACAACATCCATAAGTTCAATGGTTTTCGCCACCCTTTTCAAAACAAGCTTACTACCAAAATCAACATCCACACTAACAGGGCCACCCAATAATTTAACACCATGTAAAGGGCGAGAAATATTGGGAGGAAAAACACCAACCAATCTGCTCCTGGGGTCCTCCGTTGGCCAAAAAACCTCAGTTTTATCAACATTGAGGTGTAAGCCACGACTAGGTCCATCCCTCATAATCAACTCCAAAACCTTACCCACAACCAAAGTATCTCCAATAATAGTGCCATCATCCAGATACCAAGCTTGAAAGGAAAGGTTAAAAGAGTCCCTAATCTTATTAGAACCATAAAAATTTACATGAAGTTGGATGGGAGTCTAGACACAAGTTGCGCTCCCACTCCTTTCTGAATACAAAAGCTTATTATTATTATTATTATTATTATTATTATTATTATTATTATTATTATTATTATTATTATTATTATTATTATTATTATTATTATTATTATTATTATTATTATCATCATCTTAGAAATCTCTTATTATATACAAGATTTCAAATCAAGATAAAGTTAATTAATTAGTTTTAGTCATCATTGCTTTGTATTTATGACATAAAATTTTTACTTATTAATGAAATTTAATTACATTATGGGATTTACTAACGGGTGTCCATAAGGCATTTTTTAATATGTAAATGAATGAAAAATTTGAGTGCACTAAATGAAGAATCATATTCAATTATAGTAATTTAAAACTTTAATCAATGCTTATTAAATGCATTTTTGATTCAAAATGAAAAGTTTGAGTGTATTAATTACACGATAAATGTATTTTTTTTATATTTTATAAAGTGCCCAGTGAGCACCCGTTAGCAAATCCCATGTTCTATTAATTCTTTTTTTTATTGCAAGGATACGTTATTAAAGGAATTTAATTGTATTAACTTGAATCATAAAAGGACTTAAATTTCATAATACGTTGATATTGATTAATTGATTGATAGAATGGAGAAGTATAAACTTTTTTAAGTAACACATTAATATTGTATTTATTACACGATATTCGATTCAAAATCATTAATTTTCTATTTATTAACATGATATTCAAATTTCTCTTTTCTTGTTATAGACTTGCAGTAAATCATTTTGAAACCATTATACTTTATTTATTACATGAAACTAAATAATTATATATTTTTTAAATTATTATAGTATATAAAAGTTCTTAATATATGAATATCTTTATTGGAAATAACATAGTAACCACATTATATTGCGACGTTAGTGTGAAATAGTGAGCAATAGGTAAATTTAAAAGGGAGATATAGTAAATGTGTTTGTTATTAGTCGTAAAAACTTTGAGCATCACGCATAATTTTTAAAAGGTAGTTACAAATTTTCGTTTATATTTACAAGTTTTATCTCTTTATAAGATATGCAAAATGGAGTAATGATATTCTACTAAATAAATTCAAATAAAGTCCATAACAACATAACACTAATGAATAAGAAGATAATGAGTAAGATACATAAATTACATTTACTAGTATACATTTAAATTTAAAACAAAATGAATATCTTATTAAGTGATTTGACTAAAATACCCTTTTGTTCTTCGATCTCCATCTTTCTCATATTCAATCCTAAATTTCGGTGACTTTTACCGGCTACCTACACTAGCATACATTCAAATTTGAAACAAAATGAATAACTTTTTAAGTGATTTTACTAAAATACCCTTTTGTTTTCGCTCTTCATCTTTCTCATCTTCAAACCCTGATTTCGGCTACCAACCATCAACTACGGCACCAATTTCTCATAATTAAGAACGATTTGTTAGTCTGAGTTGATGGTTGGTAGCCCGAAAAAGTCATCCGAATCTGGGATTGAAGATGAGAAAGATGAAGATCAAAGAACAAAATCGTATTTTAGTCAAATCACTTTACAAATTATTTATTTTGTTTTAAATTTGAATGTAGACTAGTTAACCTTTTTAAAGTTTACTAAAAATTTCGATACATTTGATAAGTACATTAGTTTTATTTAGTTTTTGCCTTAAAGATTAATTAGCTTATTTTGACCACCTATCTTTGGAAGTTGGAACAGTATCAATCTCTCATAAACACCAATTAATTACTGTAGTATGAAGTTGGCTATAAATTTGAGTTCTTGTTCATATCCTTGTATCCGCCAAACAAAAACATCGTACTTTTAATTTGTAACAATAACGATGGCTACTAATTGTTTCTCGTCCAAAAAAATCTTACTTTTCTTGTTTATTTCTCCTTTTTTTATATCCAATGCCTTCGCTGCTGTACCATACGAATTGGTTAATAAAGTTTGTAACAAACAAGGCAACGTTAACTTCTGCTTGCAAGTTTTAAAATCCGACGATAGTAGCAAGTTTGCAACCGAGGTGAAAACCCTTGCAAAGATAGCCGTTAATGTCGCCATAAACAAAGCAACAGGGACACGAAGTCAGTTCCAGGGAGTGAAAGGCGGTCCTCCGGGTCTGTTGAAATCACTTAAAGAATGCATTGCTTCTTATGATACCGTGATTGCAGAGTTCAAGGTTTGTATGAAAGAAGAGGACTGTAATGGGACCGGTATGGACATTCACGTTGCTGGGGATGAAGTGAGGCGTTGTCAAGGTATTGCTGATGGAAATGGAGCTCATAATTCCATCATTACACCTGCCAACAATCTCATACTCCAGTTTGTTTCGCTTGGTGAATCTTTAGCTAACCTTATGTGTAACAAGTCTTAATCAATAACCAAAACTGTTTTGATGTTTTATTATATAGAGATTCATGTTTTATGCCGTTCTAAAAAACGAGATTTGTGTTTTATGAAAATAAAACTAATGATTGTGGACTTGGTACATAGTCATATATATACTACTATGTTTAGGGTAGAGACCACCAACCAAAATTAATGATTGAGGGTTCGATTTGCGTACAAATATGGGCATGGATACCCATTACCCATGTTGAAATGTTCAATATCCCAACTTCCTTGATAATTAGGAGTCCATTCTTGGGGGACAAACTTTCAATTCACATCTTGAAGACTAATACTCTTCTGTAGTTAGTGACGTTTTTGGTGACCATGGTACATTTTTTTAGTCATGTATATGTGCTCGGGGTGAGGCTAGGGCTCCTTTGGTCATGGGCACACATCCGATCCGATCACTGATATTTACCTGTCTCCGTATTTGAGAGAACATTTAAGTCACTGGTAGTACTTGAGGTCCAAGACCTCTTCGGTCACGGGCACCCTTGATCACAAAAAACACTCCTAGAAATATAAATCCAACGTTCATAAGAGCTAAAGCCCATCTTAAGCACATGTGTCCCTTCTAAATTCTAATATAACCTATATAGCAGTTAACATTATATTTCAAGGACAGTAGGACACTAAAACCATAAATAAATGGTAAAAATCTCTTTCCTTGGTGTGTAGTCGTATATGGTGTTTCGGGTGGATGTCATCAACTAAAGTACTAAATTAATGCTTGTGAGTTTAGCATTTTTACAAGTTATATTGTTCATGTTATTAGGCAAACCCCACACGGGCGATGTTAAGTACAACTTATCAATGTATTTAGTAATTCAATTAAGGCCACAATATGATCATTAACAAGCTATAATTATACACATTTAGAATTCCCGACGAACTACTGCAACATGACTAACACTGCTAAACTTACGAAACTGTTTATTTGTTGTATCATAACACAATAACCTGATAAACAGTTTAAGAGAGTTTTAATAAACATCCTGAACACCTCTAGGCTTTGACAACACTGCCACCACTAGGTGATCTAACTCGGAAAACATGTTCTTCACCCGTGCATTGATCAACTTTGACTACCCAATGACTCCGCCTTGGGCTGCTATAACCGCCATAACTACCACTCTTCGCACCACCATTCTCGCGTTTTCCAGCCACTCTCATTAACAGCAGCCCTTCACCAATAGGCAACAAATGACTATTCGACCTACTCCATAGCCATGAGTCTTTCCAAAACGCGTTATACCCCAACACAATAGTACTTTTTTCCCTGTCGTTTTGCATGGCTTCAAGGATATTTTCATGATTTTTTAAGTTGCAGTCTATGACTACAAGGTCAGCCGATTTGTATTCATGTGATAAGAGATGTTGGGCATCTCCTACAACAAATTCGACGTGTTTTGCATTTCTGTTGAGGGTTTGTTTGGATACGTGAAGTTCTTCAGTTCCTTTTAATATGCAGACTAGTTTTCCGCCAGTTTGATGAGATGCTGCAATGAGACCGAGTGTGGTGGGACCGGCTGCAGATGAACATGCAATCACCATAAGTTTAGCGTTGTTTCCTGCTGCGATTGCAGAGATGAACTCGGCTATTTCGGGTTCGTTTGGTCTTTTACCCTGCATAATCAAGTTCATAAATCAATACTTGTTTTTGTTACAAACTTAAAATTTTCTTATTTGGTTGTTACTCTTTATAATAAGTTGTTTTGAAAAGTTGTTTATTTAATACAACGTATTTCGCCCTCAAATAATCTTGCAACAAAACGCACCAAGTAGATAGATAAACTTACCATTTTCATGGTTTTGAAGTAGGTTTCGGTTACATTTTCAGCTGACCGATAACCCATTTTTATTTAAGTTCTATTCCGAAATGGTTCTTTTTTTTGTGATTTGCCTTGATGAGGCCTTGAAAGAAGTTGAAGGCTTTATAAACTTAGAGATGAATGACTATATGAATAGAGCCAATAAATGTGTATATAGAATAAGGCACAAGTGGGGTCATTTTCTTGACTCACTGTTTTTTGTTAATCAGTTATTAGCAGATTTATATGATATACCCTCAAGTATATATGAAATGTAGTTGGCCTATTAGTTGATGAAGGTAAGCACTTACGATAAGGTATATATTATACTTGTTGCGTCGGCCTATTACAATACTAGTGAAAATGTAGTTGGCCTATTAATTAAACACATTTAAGCAGCTAGGATATGATATTTGAACAAGGGTATCTGTTTGTGAAGTTGTCTTAAACCGCTATGACATGTTATTGACTACAACGATGTATTGAACATACGTCTTTAGGTGTAGAGATAATTTCATACGTGTTGTGTTGAAAGCACCTTTTGGGTCATTGGCAATGGTGGGTTAGAGGCTGTTATTTGTTAACTAGGGATACTAGTATCAGTTGGATATGTACTACCATTACAAATATATATTATTGGTACATTCCAGAATCTATATACGTAACTTATTGGAGTACTCGATAGAAACGTAACACTGGTCACTAACCCTGGGCTCCAAGACCCTGTAGGCATGGATACCCATTACCCATGTTCAAATGTTCAATATCCTAACTTCAATGATATTTAGGAGTAGGTCCCCAGGGGACAACCATTCACTTCATATTTCAAGACTAATATTGTTCTGTAGTTAGTAATGTCTTTGGTGCTCATGATATACTTTTGAGTCCTGTACATGTGCTCGTGGTGAGGACCCGTTTGGTAATGGGCACACCACCCACTGGTATTTATCTGTTTCCATGTTTGTGAATTGTGATAACAATAAAGTCATTGCTGGTACTTGAGGCCCAAGACCTTTATGGGAATGGGTTCCCTTGAACACCAAAAACTCCTAGAAATAAATAAAAGCATGTCTTTAAACCAGCAGACCATTTTAAAGATGCGTTTTTGTGAACCTTACCTCTATACGACTGTCCGACATTCATAAGAGCCTATGCCCCTCTTAATTAACAATTAGCTTTAGATTTCAAGGACACTAACTACATTACTAAATTACAAGAATTGCTTATCATTCGATGCAACACTTTCTTTGTGTTCTTGTCTAATTGCAGATACTGCCAATCTGTCAACCCTTAATATTAAATTTAGTTGGCTGTAATGTACCTCGCCAACCCAGTTTGACCCATTTAGATAAACGGTTATGTGGGTCACAAACGGATATATTATATAGGTTTCCGGATTAGGGTTGATTCTCACAACATGAGTAACTAAAGAGGTTTGTACTGTACAATGGCGCAGCTACATAGGGGCCGGGGGGGGGGGGGGGGGTTCTGGGGCGCCCGACCCCCCGAAATTTTTTTTGCGATGTAGGGGGTATATAGTTTTCGTGTAGAAAAATTTCGGTATATTCGGTTTCGACCCCCCATTTTAATTGTGAAATTTCTTTTATATATTAAGCAATAAAAAATTTTAGATCCCGACCCCCCACTAAAAATTTTCTAGCTTCGCCACTGGTACTGTATTGCATAGTTAATTATAAAAGTAGCATCATCGGGTTCATTTTCAAGATATATAGACCACCATACTTCGGTAATGTATTCTGATGACATAATATATGTGAAAATGTCAATAACAAAAACTGTTTCAATCTTTTCTTATTTAGAGATTCGTGTTTTATGCCGTTCTAAATAAAGAGATTCATGTTTTATGAACAATAAAAGTAATGATTGTGGACTTGGTACCTAGTCATATACCATGTTTCGGGTAGAGACCACCAGCCAAAACTAATGATTGTGGATTTGATATGGGCATGAATACCTATTACCCATGTTCAGATGCTCATTATCCCAACTTCATTGATAATTAGGAGTAGGTCCCGGGGGGACAAACTTTCAATTCTTGAAGACTAATACTCTTCTGTAGTTAGTGACGTTTTTGGTGACATTGGCACATTTTTTAGTTATGTACATGTGCTCGGGGTGAGGCTAGGACTCCTTTGGTCATGGGCACACATTCGATCCAACCACTGATGTTTATCTGTCTCCATATTTGAGATAACATTAAAGTCACTGGTTGTACTTGAGGTCCAAGACATCTTTGGTCACAGGCACCCTTGATTCACGAAAAACACTCCTAGAAATATACATCCAACGTTCATAAGAGCTAAAGCCCCTCTTAAGCACATGTGTCCCTTCTAGTCTAACCTATCTAGCAATTAACATTAGGTTTCAAGGACAGTAGGACACTAACATCATAAATAAATTACATAAATCGCTTTCCTTGGTGTATCATTGGTGTGAAGTCATATACGGTGTTTCGGGTGGATGTCATCAACTAAAGTACTAAACTAATGCTTGCGAGTTTAATATTTGTACAAGTTATATTGTTCTAGAACAACTTATCTATCTATTTAGTAACTCAATTAAGCCCAGAATATGATCATTAACAAGCTATATATAATTATATACATTTAAAATTCCCTATGAACATACTGCAACATAACTAACACTACTAAACTTATGAAACTGTTTATTTGTTGTATCAAAACACAATAACATGATAAACAGTTTAAGAGAGTTTTAATAAACAATCTGAACACCCCTATGCTTTGACAACACTACCACCGCTAGGTGATCTAACTCGGAAAACATGTTCTTCACCGGTGCATTTATCAACTTTAACTACCCAATGACTCCGCCTTGGGCTACTATAACCGCCATAACTACCACTCTTCGCACCAGCATTCTCGCATTTTCCAGCCACTCTCATTAACAGCAACCCTTCACCAATAGGCAACAAATGACTATTCGATCTACTCCATAGCCATGAATCTTTCCAAAACGCGTTATACCCCAACACAATAGTACTTTTTTCCCTGTCGTTTCGCATGGCTTCAAGGATATTTTCATGATTTTTTAAGTTGCAGTCTATGACTACAAGGTCAGCCGATTTGTATTCATGTGATAAGAGATTTTTAGCGTTTCCTACAACGAATTCAACGCGTTTTGCATTTTTGTTAAGGGTTTGTTTGGATAAGTGAAGTTCTTGTAGTCCTTTTACTATGCAGACTAGTTTACCACCTGTTTGATGAGATGCTGCAATGAGACCGAGTGTGGTGGGACCAGCTGCGGATGCACATGCAACCACCATAAGTTTAGCGTTGTTTCCTGCTGCGATGGCTGAGATAAACTCGGCATTGTCAGGTTCGTTTGGTCTTTTACTCTGCATAGTCAAGTTCATAACTCAATATTAGTTTTTGTTACAAAAAAACTATTAAAATTTGCCTATTTAGTTGTTACTCTTTATAATAAGTTGTTCTAAAAAAGTTTTTTATTTGATACAACTTATTTCCCTCTGAAATAATCTTAAACACCCTCAAAAGCAGTTTTTTAATATTGAAACTGCTGGTGATTTTTAAATTAGTTGCTTGAATAAGCAGCTTGAAGTTGGTAATCCAGACTGCTTGTTTAAAACGCAAATAATCAGATAAACAGTTTGCAAAAAAAACTAAGAAGATAATAAACTTACCATTTTCACGGTTTTGATGTAGGCTTCGGTGGCATTTTCAGCTGCCCAATAACCCATTTTTGTTTAGATTTGTTTCAAAATGGTTCTCTTCTGTCTTTTTCCTTGATGAAGCCTTAAAAGAAGTAGAAGGTTTTATAAGCTTAAGATGAATGCTTGTATGTTATGGCCATGTGGGTACTGGCATGGTGATATAAATACAGCAAATGGAAGCAACAAGTGCGAATAGATAGAATAAGGCACAAGTGGGGTCATTGGCTTGACTCACTGCCTTTTGTTAATCAGTTTTTATCAGAACTATACCCTTAAGTATGAAATGTAGTTGGTCTGTTATGCAATCGAATTTAAGCATTTCTGATAATGTATTTGAACAGTATTTGTTCGTGAATTGGTATTAATTTAAGTCGTGAAAAACATTAATGACTGGAGAGAACAGCGAACATAATCTCACAAATGTATTTGACATCACTAATAGTCATTAAACCACAAGAAAATCTTAGAAACATACGTCTTTAGGTGTAGGGATACTTTCATACGTGCTGCGTTGAAAGCACCTTTTGGGTCATTGACAATGGCGCGTTCAAAGCTATGAACTAGGATATGTACTACCATTAGAAATATATATATATATATATATATATATATATATATATATATATATATATATATATATATATATATATATATATATATATATATATATATATATATATTATTGCTTCACTGAAAAAAATAGATAACAGTTTGGAATTCTCATTCGAGAAGTGACTCTGCTCCTTAGTCATCGACTCCAAGACCCTGGTGGACATGGATACCCATTATGCATGAAGCTACGGGTAGATCGGGGGGGATTGTTTCTATGTGGGATAAGAAAGTATTTCAAAAGCTTTCGGTTCTTAAACATAGGAATATTCTTGTTGTTCATGGTATTATTAAAAGCAATGGCATGAAGGTGGGAATGGTAAATGTTTATGCGCCACAAAAAATTGATGATAAGAGAGCGGTTTGGAAGGAATTGGAGAGGATTATTCGCCAGGATTCGTCTCTTTGGATTGTTGGCGGAGACTTTAATTGTGTTCGGGACAGAAGTGAAAGAAAAAGCTCTAAATTTGATGCCGTTTCCTCTAATGAGTTTAATGATTTTTTAGATGATTTGGATTTGCATGAGTACGGGTTACAAGGTAGAAAATTTACTTTTGTTGCGGGTAATAAGTGTAGCAGGATTGACAGAATTTTTGTGTCCCTAAATTTTGTGAACGAGTGGCCTAATGCGGAGTACAGAGCATTGCCTAGGGGAAAATCGGATCACAGCCCTTTGATTCTTAAAGTTGAGTATAGAAATTTCGGTCCAAAGCCTTTCAAGTTTTTTAACTCGTGGTTAGACCGGGAAGGGTTCGAGGAGATGATTGTTAGCAACGCAAACCGGTTCTATGAGAGTTCTTGTCCGGATTTATTTTTGCTTCATAAGTTGAAATTTATTCGGCGTGCCATTGTTGAGTGGAAATCTCGTTTTTTAAAACTTGAGGAGGAGGAGGTTCAAAGTATTCGGGTGGATTTGGAGGAGCTAGATATGGAGGTGGTAACTCGTGACTTACGGGAAGAAGAGCAGTGGGTTTATTGCGAAGGGAATAGACGGTTACGAGAGATCGAAATTGGTGTTCAAAAAGATTTGAGACAAAAGGCGAGGGTGAAATGGGCTAGGGATGGAGATGAGAACTCGAGTTTTTTCCATGGAGTGGTCAATAAAAGGAGGGTTTCGAATTGTATCCCGGGGATTATGGCTAACGGGGTTTGGGTAACCAAACCTAATTTAGTTAAACGTGAAGTGTTTTCTTTTTTCAGGGATAAATTTGTGGAAGACATGGAGGCGAGGCCGAATCTGGTCTGCAATGATTTGAAGACCATTTCTAATGCTGAAGCCGATTCCCTTGTGTGTTCGTTTACGCAAAAAGAAATAAAGGAGGCGGTTTTTGAATGTGGTAGTGACAAGGCACCGGGTCCAGATGGTTTCAACTTCCGTTTTATCAAGAGATTTTGGCACTTATTTGAAGGTGATTTTATGAAGATCTTCCAGCAATTTCACGAGTCTGGGACGATTAGTAGGGGGGTTGGCTCTTCGTTTATTACTTTAATTCCTAAGGTGGAGAACCCGGTGGGTTTAGGAGAATATCGTCCTATTACTTTGATTGGAGTGATTAGTAAGGTGATATCGAAGGTATTGACGAATAGATTGAAGACGGTGATGGAGTCGGTCACTTATGAGACTCAGTCGGCCTTTCTGTCAGGAAGGTATATCCTGGATGGTCCTATGATTATTAGTGAGGTCATGTCTTGGGCAAAAAGGAGGGGTAATGATCTTTTTTTGTTCAAGATTGATTTCGAAAAGGCGTACGATAATGTTCACTGGGGTTTTCTAATCTCTATCATGAAGCAAATGCGGTTCCCGGATAGGTGGTGTAATTGGATTCATGGGGTGTTAGCATCGGCTGCTTCTTCTGTTCTGGTTAATGGTTCCCCTACCTTTGAGTTCTCGTGTAGTAAAGGTATTAGACAAGGTGACCCGATTTCTCCTTTTCTTTTTATTATTGTCATGGAAGCGTTATCTAGCATTATTCGAAGAGCTTGCCATATGGGTATGTTTGAAGGGGTGCGTTTGCCTAATAATGGTCCGGTCTTATCTCATTTATTGTATGCGGATGACGCTATGGTTATGGGTGAGTGGTCACAAGCTAATTTTAATTCCCTCAGAAGGATGTTGCGGGTTTTTCGTTTATGCTCCGGGCTTAGAATTAATATCAACAAATCCACGTTGTATGGGATTGGGAAGCCAATTATGGAGGTTCAAGCTAAAGCTCTTTGGTTAGGTTGTCGTTATGGAGAGGTGCCATTTAAATACTTGGGTATTCTGGTTGGAGGTAATATGTCTAGAATTAACAGCTGGGATCCGGTGATCCAAGTTTTTAAAAAACGGCTTTCCTTGTGGAAGGCGCGTATTCTATCGATGGGAGGAAGATTGGTGCTAGTTAAGTCCGTTTTGGAGAGTATTCCTATGTACTACTTTTCTATGTATAAGGCTCCAGTAATGGTGATCAATAAACTAGAAGGTCTCATTAAGCGATTTTTGTGGGGGGGGGGACAGATGAAATTGGTAAGATACATTGGGTGGCATGGGATAAGGTAGCGCGATCCAAGGCGCTTGGTGGATTGGGTTTGAATCGGCTTTTGGATTGCAATTACTCGATGATGTTCAAGTGGATATGGCGTTACAAGGTTGAAGAAAACGTGTTGTGGAAAAGAGTCATAGAGGCGCTTCATGTGTCTAATCGCCGGTGGGATATGATTCCGTGGAACAAGCAATCTAGTGGGCCGTGGAGCAAGATTGTTAAGACTGCTTATGCGACTCAAGTTCAAGGCACAAGATTTATTAATATGATTCGTGGGACGATTGGGAATGGGTTGGATATCCGGTTTTGGTTGGATACGTGGATTAGTGATGAACCATTGAAAGATCTTTTTCCAAGTTTGTTCCGTTTGGAAAGAAATAAGTGGTGCAAGGTGGCTGATCGGCTTGGCAATGCTAATGGTGGTGGTGTCATTCAATGGGAATGGAAGCGTTACCCGGCTTTAGATGATGAAACCCGGGAGTTGATCGAGTGCCACCGTTTGGTCACGGCAATTCGATTAAACCAGAGAAACGACTCTTGGCGATGGAATTCTGGGTCTAACGTTACATACACGGTCAAGGAAGCTAGGAAGTGGCTCCGCAATGAAGAACGTAACCCGATCGGTGATAATTACAAATGGTGTAAGTGGCTTCCTAGCAAGTGTAACGTTTTTATGTGGAGGACTAGCTTGGATAGAATTCCTACGGCTAATAACTTGGCTCGTAGGAATATTAATATGGGTGACGGTTCGTGTCGTTTTTGCGGGGAGGCGGATGAATCGACAGATCATATCTTCACTGCTTGTATGTATACGAATGGGTTATGGAATGGCTTGGTTGCGTGGCTGAAAATCCCACCGATGCTCCTGTTTTCAGTCAAAGACATTCTTCGAAGTATTGAGTTATTGCCATTGTCTAGTTCACGGAAGGAGATTATATACGGCATTCTTATCATTATGTGTTGGAAGATATGGGTGAACCGGAATGAGATAATTTTCAAACAAGGAAAGGCTATCGCTTCTAAGTTAATGGCGGATGTAAAGGCTATTAGTTTTTTATGGTTTAATAGTAGATCGAAAAAGGATAAGGTAGATTGGAACAAATGGTGTAGTTTTGATGTAACTTGATGTATTGGTTTGTGGTTCTCTCCGACTTGGAGAGAACCCGTTGTTTGTTTTATTGAAGTTAGCCTTTCAAAAAAAAAAATGTTCATATGTTCAATATCCCAACTTCTATGATATTTAGGAGTAGGTCCCCTGGGGACAAACTTTCACTTCACATCTTGAAGACTAATGCTTCTCAGTAGTTAGTAACGTTATTGGTGTCCATGGTACATTTTTTTTGGTCATTAACACGTGCTCGTGGTGAGCGCCCCGTGGGCACACATCCAACCATTTGATATTTATTTGTTTCCATGTTTGTGATGCATTAAAGTCATCACTCGTACTTGACTACTTGAGGTCCAAGACCTCTTCGGTCATGGGTACCCTTGAACACGAAAAATACATCTAGAATAAGAGATGGTCGTCAAACTAACAGACCCTTTTAAAGATGCATTTTTGGGAACCTTAGCTCTATATGACTGTCCGGCCAACGTTCACGTTCATAAGAGCCAAAGCCCCTTGTAAACATGTGTATCCCTTCCAACATAATTAACAAGTAACTTTATGTGTCAAGGACACTAACTACATTACTGAAGTACAAGAATTGCTTACCAATCAATGCCACATTTTTCTTGGTGTTCATATACTGTCATGCCACATTTAACTTTATGTGTCAAGGACACTAACTACATTACTGAAGTACAAGAATTGCTTACCAATCAATGCCACATTTTTCTTGGTGTTCATATACTGTCATGCATAATCTACTTAGCTGTCATATACCTTGCCAATGCAGTTTCACCCGTTTAGAAAAACGGTTTTGTGGGTCGTACACGGAATACATGTGTTTAGTGTGTCCGAATTAGGATTGAATTTGACAACACGAGTAACGAAGAGTTTTGTCCAGGTTGAGTGATACCAAACAGTTAACTCAAACCCGACATGAATTTTCGCCCTTATAATTACTCTGTCTGTACTATTTTGCTGAGTTAGTTATAAAAAGTAGCATCATTAGGTTAATTTTCCAGATTTTTAGATCTCCATACTTACGTACAATGGTTAGCTATTTCGCTGGTGTATGTAGACCACATAACATATAAATGTGTATAACAAAAACTGTTTCAACTTGTCTTATTCAGAGATTCATGTTTTATGCCGTTCTAAAAAAAAAAAAGAAATTGTGTTCAATGAACAAATGACTCATATAAACAACCGTAGTCCATAACACCTAAAAGTTGTGGACTTCGTTTCTAGTTATATACGATTTTTCAGGTAGAGTACACCAACCAAAACTAATGATTGTGGGTTCGGTTTGTGGACAAGTCCATATTGTTCATGTTCTGTTTCTTTCCATGATCTCAGTAACTTTCTATATAATAAATACTTGTAGTGACACTAAGTCATAAGATTAGACAAATCCCACACGCAGTGTTAAGTACATACAAATTACTAATCTTTTTGCAAACTCGCATAACACCTAGAGCACAATCATTGACAAGCTAAAATTATATACATTTAGGATTCCTGACGAACTACTGCAACATAACTAACACTACTAAACTTACAAAACTGTTTATTTGTTGTATCAAAACACAATAACCTGATAAACAGTGTAAGTTTTAATAAACAACCTGAACACCTCTAGGCTTTGACAACACTACCACCACTAGGTGATCTTACTCGGAAAACATGTTCTTCACCAGTGCATTGATCAACTTTAACTACCCAATGACTCCGCCTTGGGCTACTATAACCGGCATAACTACCACTCTTCGCACCACCATTCTCGCGTTTTCCAGCCACTCTCATTAACAGCAACCCTTCACCAATAGGCAACAAATGACTATTTGATCTACTCCATAGCCATGAATCTTTCCAAAACGCGTTATACCCCAACACAATAGTACTTTTTTCCCTGTCGTTTTGCATGGCTTCAAGGATATTTTCATGATTTTTTAAGTTGCAGTCTATGACTACAAGGTCAGCCGATTTGTATTCATGTGATAAGAGATTTTTAGCGTTTCCTACAACGAATTCAACGTGTTTTGCATTTTTGATAAGGGTTTGTTTGGATAAGTGAAGTTCTTGTAGTCCTTTTACTATGCATACTAGTTTACCGCCAGTTTGATGAGATGCTGCAATGAGACCGAGTGTGGTGGGACCGGCTGCGGATGCACATGCAACCACCATGAGTTTAGCGTTGTTTCCTGCTGCGATGGCTGAGATAAACTCGGCCGTGTCAGGTTCGTTTGGTCTTTTACCCTGCATAGTCAAGTTCATAACTCAATATTAGTTTTTGTTACCAAAATAAATAAATAAATAAATAAATAAACTAATAAAATTTGCTTATTTAGTTGTTAGTCATAATAATAAGTTGTTTTGAAAAAGTTGTTTATATAATACCATTTATTCGCTCTCAAATAATCTTAACAACCCTTAAAAGTAGTTTGTTAATATTGAAACTGCTTATGATATTTAAATTTATTTTTTAATCCAAACTGCTTGTTTAAACCACAAATAATAGACAAACAGTTTGCAAAAAGAAACCAAGTAAGAAGATAAATAAACTTACCATTTTCATGGTTTTGATGTAGGCTTCAGTGGCATTTTCAGCAGACCATCAATAACCCATTTTTGTTTAAGATTTGTTTCAAAATGGTTCTTTTCCGTCTTTTGCCTTGATGAAGCCTTAAAAGAACTAGAAGGTTTTATAAGCTTAAGATGAATGCTTGTATGTTATGGCCATGTGGGTACTGGCATGGTGATATAAATAGAGAAAATGGAAGCAATAAGTGCCAATAGATAGAATAAGGCACAAGTGGGGTCATTGGCTTGACTCACTGCCTTTTGTTAATCAGTTTTTAGTAGAACCATACCCTTAAGTATGAAATGTAGTTGGTCTGTTATTCAATCGAATTTAAGCATTTCTGATAATGTATTTAAACAGTATCTGTTCGTGAATTGGTCTTAAGTTAAGTCATGAAAAACATTAATGACTGAAGAGAGAACAGTGAACATAATCTCACAGATGTGTTTGACATCACTAATAGTCATTAAACCACAATAAAATCTTAGAAACATACGTCTTTAGGTTTAGGGATACTTTCATACGTGCTGTGTTGAAAGCACCTTTTGGGTCATTGACAATGGCGTGTTCAAAGCTATGAAAAAAATCGATAACAGTTTGGAATTCTCATTCGAGAAGTGACTCTGCTCCTTAATCATCGACTCCAAGACCCCGGTGGGCATCATCAGGGCATAGATACCCATTATGCATGTTCATATGTTCAATATCCCAACTTCTTTGATATTTAGGAGTAGGTCCCCCCGGGGGACAAACTTTCACTTCACTCTTGAAGACTAATGCTCCTCAGTAGTTAGTAACGTTATTGGTGTCCATGGTACATTTTTTTTGGTCATTAACATGTGCTCATGGTGAGCCCCCCTTTGGTCATGGGCACACATCCGAGCCTTTAATATTTATTTGTTTCCATGTTTGTGATGCTTTAAAGTCATCGCTTGTACTTGACTACTTGAGGTCCAAGACTTCTTCGGTCATGGGTACCCTTGAACACGAAAAATACATCTAGAATAAGAGATATCTTCAAACTAACGGACCCTTTTGAAGATGCGTTTTTGGGAACCTTAGCTCTATATGACTGTCCAACGTTCATTAGAGCCAAAGCCCCTCGTAAGCATATATATCCCTTCTATCTACCATATTCTAACATAATTAACAATTAATTAGATTACAAGGACACTAACTACATTACTGAAGTACAAGAATTGCTTGCCAATCAATGCCACACTTTTCTTTGTGTTATTTTTCTAATTGCATATACTGTCATGCCGAATCTACTTAGCTGTCATGTACCTTGCCAACCCACTTTGACCCGTTTAGATAAACGGTTTTGGGGGTCGTACATGGAATACATGGGTTTAGTGTGTCCAAATTAGAATTGAATTTGACAACACGAGTAACTAAAAGGGTTTTATCCAGGTTGAGTGATACCAAACCGGAAACTCAAACCCGACATGAATTTTGCCCTTTAAATTACTCTGTCTGTACTATTTTGCTGAGTTAGTTATAAAAAGTAGCATCATTGGGTTCGTTTTCTAGATTTTTAGATCTCCATACTTACATACAAAGGTTAGCTACATTGCTAGTGTATGTAGACGACATAACATATAAATGCGTATAACAAAAACTGTTTCAACTTATCTTATTCAGAGATTCAATGAAGAAGCAACTCATATAAACAACCATAGTCCATAACACCTAAAAGTTGTGGACTTGGTTTCTAGTTATATACGATTTTTCCGGTAGACTCCACTCCACCAACCAAAACTAATGATTGTGGGTTCGGTTTGTGGCCAAGTCCATATTGTTCATGCATGTTCTCTTTCTTTCCATGATCTCAGTAACTTTCTATAATCAATAGTTGCAGTGACACTAAGTCATAAGATTAGACAAATCCCACTCGCAGTGTTAAGTACATACAAATTACCAATCTTTCTGCTAACTCGCATAACACCTAGAGCACAATCATTGACAAGCTTAAATTATATACATTTAGAATTCCTGACAAACTACTGCAACATAACTAACACTACTAAACTTACAAAACTGTTTATTTGTTGTATCAAAACACAATAACCTGATAAACAGTTTGAGAGTTTTAATAAACAATCTGAACACCCCTAAGCTTTGGCAACACTACCAGTACTGGTAGGTGATCTAACTCGGAAAACATGTTCTTCACCAGTGCATTGATCAACTTTAACTACCCAATGACTCCGTCTTGGGCTACTATAACCGCCATAACTACCACTCTTCGCACCACCATTCTCGTGTTTTCCAGCCACTCTCATTAACAGCAACCCTTCACCAATAGGCAACAAATGACTATTCGATCTACTCCATAGCCATGAATCTTTCCAAAATGCGTTATACCCCAACACAATAGTACTTTTTTCCCTGTCGTTTTGCATGGCTTCAAGGATATTTTCATGATTTTTTAAGTTGCAGTCTATGACTACAAGGTCAGCCGATTTGTATTCATGTGATAAGAGATTTTGAGCGTTTCCTACAACGAATTCAACGTGTTTTGCATTTTTGTTAAGGGTTTGTTTGGATAAGTGAAGTTCTTGGAGTCCTTTTACTATGCAGACTAGTTTGCCGCCAGTTTGATGAGATGCTGCAATGAGACCGAGTGTGGTGGGACCGGCTGCAGATGCACATGCAACCACCATGAGTTTAGCGTTGTTTCCTGCTGCGATGGCTGAGATAAACTCGGCCGTATCAGGTTCGTTTGGTCTTTTACCCTTCATAATCAAGTTCATAACTCAATATTAGTTTTTGTTACAAACAAACTAATAAAATTTGCTTATTTAGTTGTTACTCTTTATAAGAAGTTATTTTGAAATACTTATTTATATAATACCATTTATTTCACTCTCAAATAATCTTAACAACCCTTAAAAGTAGTTTTTTAATATTGAAACTGCTTATGGTTTTGAAATAAGTTGTTTTGAATAAGCAGTTTGAATTTGGTTAATCCAAACTGCTTGTTGAAATTGCAAATAATCAGATAAACAGTTTGCATCAAAACACAGTAAGAAGATAGATTTAACTTACCATTTTCATGGTTTTGATATAGGCTTCCGTGGCATTTTCAGCTGACCAGTAACCCATTTTTGTTTAAGATTTGATTCAAAATAGTTCTTTTTGGTGTTTTGCCTTGATGAAGCCTTGAAAGAAATAGATGGTTTTATAAACTAGAGATGAATGCTTGTATGTTATGGTCATGTGATACTGGCTATATAAATAGAGCCAATGGAAGCAATAAATGGGAATAGATAGAATAAGGCACAAGTGGGGTCATTTGTTTGACTCACTGCTTTTTGTTAATCAGTATATTCATATACCCTTAAGAATGAAATGTAGTTGGCCTATTCTTGAGGAAGTTAAGCATTTCGGATTTTCAGATAAGGTATACACTGTATACTTACCCTCATAGTGAAATCTAGCTAGTTGGCCTATTAGGCGTTTACTTGAACGAATTTTAGCATTTATAATGTATTTCAACAAGGACATTTGTCCGTGAAATGGTCATGAATCACTAGGATGCTAATGTCAAAAATAATCTCATTTATCTCAAAGATGTATTACACGTTGTGAATGTCTCTCATTCACACGAACGTTATAGTAGGTCTTTGTTAATGACAGGTTCAAGGTTTTTAACTAGGCATGAAGTTATGAAATACTATTAGTTAGGACCTGTACTACCGTTACAAATATATACTCCATATTGTTAGTGAATTTCACTGCGAACATTATACAGTATGACTTTTTGGAAGACCCATTCGAGACATGACTCTGGTCATCTATCTTGGCTCCAAGATCGTGTAGGCATGGATCCCCATGTTTAATAAGTATATATATCACAACTTCCTTGATAAATAGGAGTGGGTCCTCGGGGGGACAAACTTCCACTTCGCGTTTGAACTCCAAAACTCATCTTATGTGGTTAACTGGTTAGAGATGTTTATGGTGTCCATGGTACATTTTCTGAGTCATGTACATCTTGTTGCGGTGAGGGCCCCTTTGGTCATGGGCACATGTCCGACCCTTAAATATTAATCCTTTCTCAATGTTTATAATAACTTTTTAAGTAATTGATTGTACTTGAGGACCTCTTTGGCCATGGATACCCTTGAACACCAAAAACACTCGCATAGAATAAAAGTTGTCTCTAAACCAACAGACCCTTTTAAAGATGCGTTTTTGGGAACCTTCCTCTATATGACTATCCAACGTCCATAAGAGCTCATCACCCTCGTACGCATGTGTCCTTTCTCATCTACCATATCCTAACTTAATTAACAATTACCACTAGATTTCAAGGACAATTAGTACATTACTAAATTACAAGAATTGCTTGACAATCAATGCAACACTTTCCTTGGTGTTTCTTGTCTAATTGCACATACTGCCATGCCTCAATATTGAATCTATTAGCTGTCATGTTCTTCAGAAAAGGGACAGTTGAAAACTTCCATAAAAGAATCTGGCTTTGATTTAATTTGTTTAAAGAACTGATACAACATTTTAGAAACAAATGCCATGTTAGGTCTGACATAATCTAGCAAAATCTATATAATTATATCTTCACAGTCTTTATATTGTGATTTCAATCAATGTGCAACCTTGAGATATCAAAAACAAGCATCAATAAGTTTGAACATCGTATTGAAAACATATAATCTTATCTAAAAAGATTGTATTATAATACGAAGTGTGTTGTTCTTTGCAGAAGAAGAAATGGGCAGAACAGTTTTGCCTCCCAAAACAATAACATAGATCTACAACTATTGCAAATGGTTCCTTCACCAAACGTTTCGATAGATTCATTAACAACAAATGGAATTAAATTTTTTGTCTTATTGTCCCTCTCTCTTATCGTGTTCGTACTAGCTTCGTCCCATGAAACTTGCAAATCAATCATAGATGTCTTGTTAATATTATTAAGTTGTCTATAGCAAGATTAGACATGTCTTATTAATGTTTTATCAGACAGATAAAAGATAGTAAAACTGGAACAGACATCATATTTGATGAATGTTGAACTCAGTTCGAATTCTATCATGAAAAGTATTTACGAAAGGTAAAAAAAACTATGAAACTTATGAAGCACATTCTAATCACATAGAGATTTTTGTTTTTCACCAAAAACATCTACCACCACACTAACCAGTCTTCCCCGTATTGATTAGGTCTAAGCTTTTATAACTACAGCATAAGTGTGTAGAAATATGAAGAAAATGATGGCTCAAAAAGGTTCACACATGCAACATCATACTTCACTTTTCAACACTAAGAAAACACGGTTTCAACATAAGAGAACACGGTATGGTGGCTGATGGCTTGAGCCATCAGCGATAGCGCGAGAACCACACTGATGCTCAACTCGTCGTCCCTCGGCTGGTACATACCAGCCCACGCCGTGGGTTATTCCCTTTCTTTTTTGTGTGTGTGTGTGTGTGTATGTGTGTGTGTGTTTTAGTGAGTCATATGTGGACCCATGGCACCACTTTTGTACCAAGGAAGGGTGTTTTGGTGCCATTGTCAAAAGTGGTGTCATGGGCAAAAAGTGCTAAGGTGGCACCACTTTTGCCCATGGCACCACACCATACCCAGCTCTCTAAATGAGTAAAGGATTGAGATCATCTCAAGTTTAGATGAAAATAACACTTCCCGCTGTTTTGTATATTGAAAGATAACTCAGATATATTGCGCTCTATCATTTCACAAAAATACTTTACTCATATATCTAGTTCCCGACGACCTGTTTGTTCTTTTTCGTTATCTGTTTAGGTTAATAAATGTGTCACATCCATCGTGTAGTCAGTACTATACGATAGATTGCTATTAAAAGATATTTAGACCTTCAACTGTGCTAAAATTCACTAAGAGGGAAAAGGTAGGGGAAAACAAAGACATCACGAAGATAATGGTGAAGACATCATGAAGATAATGGTGGGTACAACAAGCACATGATCGATGGAGAAAAATGGTGAAATGTTTCATATCTTCCCTACGGTGGTCCAAAGCATTTCACATTCGTCATTATACCTTGATATTTGCCAGTTTAGTGGTTAAACATGTTATAAACTGTTCCATTTTCATCATGTTAGATATCACAAAATTTCAAGGTATTCTCTAAACATACCACATTAGTCATTGTAATATGACGAAATGAAACACGTTAGCTAAGTTTAATGACCAAATTGGTACGAATTTTTAACATTATTGTCGAAGAATCTAACTATATATGTTTCATACCTCTCCTATTGATATAATCACTAATCTCATGTCATGGGTTCAACCTATAGATCATTTCATTTTGTGTATGCACATGCTGATAAAACTAGTCAAACATCTTTATAAGTATGTACAGAAAATCTTCCAATTTCAGTAACACGGGTTACCCATGACTTGTCTCACATGGTACAAATTAATGCAAACTTTCTTGCTCCATGTACATCTCATCCTAGCTTCCATCATATGCCCATTTCTCAATGTCTAAAATCAAATATATATACAACTTTAGAGAAAATAAATTTCTATATATATACTTAAAATTTCTACATTTAGTTCTTTTCTGATATTCTATTAAGAGTTAGTTATGCATATAAGGAACAACACTAGACTTGATGAGTTGATAATGTTGTGTCTGATTTCATTTAGTTTGACAATAATCATTTTTACGTAAAAGATTGAATATAATCATGCAATCATATGTTCAAAGTAATAAAATCATTAAATAAAAAGATTGTGTCATCTTGTTGGATGTATTTAATGAAGGAACAAAAGGGTGTGGAAATAGAGGATGAATGAGACGATGAACAAGAACAAGTTGTGGGCAAGAAAGCTTTTGAATTGAATGTTGACAAGGAGACATTTCTACAACATGTTGTCAACCTTTGTTTTTTTAGTTTGTAATTTTTTTATTTTGGAAAATTGTGGTTTTGTCATTTTCTCATTAAGTTATGTTGAAAACTTGAATTTGATCATTTCTTGTACTTTTATAAAATGGCTACACTCTAGTTCTTTAAATCAGCGAGGAGGTCATGGTTTCAGATGATGTTACGCCATTCAACTATTTCTTGTTAGCCGTAAAACCGATCGGTAAAACTGATAGATGCTCGGTTTCCCTTCTTTTCTAAACCCATAAAGGAGGAGTAAACGTTTTGAAACCGATTGCTCAAAAAAGTATCCATATATCATGATTCATGCATCCGGATAGCTCAAAACAGTAACCCACATTGCGATTTTCAATATACTAAAAGAAAACTTGAAATAACATCGTTTGAGTTCATATACACACAAGTGCAATTGCTTTTCTAAGTGTTTCACCAAGCATGCAAATTTTGAGTAACTATATTATACACGATCAAGAAATATATGCATTTTCCTAACTTTTAGGAGGTAAGCAACGAAAATTTATGACCTAATAAAAAAGATAGGGAGAAAATTTAACCTACCCAACTAAAAACACAAATAATGCTTGCTTGTAATATGTGGCATGAAAGGAATAAAAACAAAATTAATGATTTTGTTCATTCTCTCTCAATGACTGAATGCAACCTCATCCGGGTAAACTACCCAGTGGGTAGGCGTATCCATGCCCAAAAGGTAGGCATTTGAAAGACATATTAACTCCCGTATCTTGAAATATAGGAGATAAACAATGAAATTACATGTTCAAATTACATTTTCTTTTGTATTTACCTAACATTTAATTTTCCTACTATGTATTCAACTTTTAATAATTTCTATCGTATGTATCATTAAGATGGTTAGATGACATAACATAATTTAATTAAGAGCATTTTAGTCTTTTTAACCCTCCCTCTCTCCATTTTTAATCTTAATGATACACACACAATACACATTATTAAAAATTAAGTACACACAATAGAAAAATTAACAGTTGCATAAATATAAAAAGGAAAGATGATAAGTTAGATATATTTTTAGATAATTATCCTTATATATATATATATATATGTATATAAAATAAAATAAAAAATAACCATTAAAACTATTTTCTAATATAAATATAACATTTTTTAAGCTTGATATTTTTTTGGTGCTAAATATACCTAAGTGAAAAAAAATATAAAATATGTAATCGGGTTACTTGGCCCAACCCGAAAACCGAACCTAATTCAAAGTCAGCTTTCGATTTTACATCATTTTTTAACAAAATTAACCAAACCAAATAAACCAAACAACCGATAACTTCCATCATTGTTCCTATTTCTCAATGTCTAAAATCAAATATGCAACTTTAGAGAAATTAAATTAATTTCTATGTCTATTTAAAATCTCTACATTTAGTTCTTTTCAGTTATAAACTAGTCATTGGTTTTATACAATTCTTCTATCAAAAAATATACATATTGCAAGGAACAACACTAGACTTGATGAGTTGATGATTTTATGTGCAATTTCATTTATTTTGACAAGTGCAATGTCATTTTTTACAATAATAATTTTTAAGATAAAGTTATCAATATAATCATGCAATCAATCATTAAAAAATAAATAAATAAATAAATAAAAAACATTGTGTCATCTTGTTGGATGGATTTAGTGAAGGAACAAATAGTTTTATGGAAATGGGGGATGAATGAGATGAAGAACAAAGCAAACAAGTTGTGGGAAGCTTTTGAATTGAATAGTGACACGGGAACATTTCTACAACATATTATCAACCTTTCTTTTATGGTGGTGTTGTTCATTTTCTCATTAAGCTAAGGTGTGATATATTATGTTGAAAACTTGAATTTGATCATTTCTTGTACTTTTATAAAATGGCTACACTCTAGTTCTATAAATTTGGGAAGAGGTCATGGGTTTGAGATCATATTCCTATATTTATGATGTTATGCGATTCAACTCTCTCATGTTAGTCGTGAAAACCGATCAGTGAGTACCAGATAATCGGTTTCCTTTTTTAAAGCCATAAAGGAGGAGCAAATGTTTTGAAACTGATAGCTCATAAAAGTATCCATATCATGATTCATGCATGCCGATAGTTCAAAAAAGTAACTCGTATCGCGATTTTCCGAATACCACATAGCCATTGCACAAAACATAACAGATAAAAAATGTCTTTTGTAGCTATATGTGAAAAAAAAAAAAAAAAAAAAAAAAAAAAAAAAAAAAAAAAAAAAAAAAAAAAAAAAAAAAAAAAAAAAAAAAAAAAAAAAAAAAAAAAAAAAAAACTTGGAATAATCATTTGGGGTCATATACAAAGAAATACACTTCCCCGTGCATCCTATTGGGTGTCGACTGACTCTTTTCTAAGGATCAAGCACAGTGATCTTTTAGTCAGGAGTTGGGATTGAACTCATGACCTATATCTCTAACTTTCTTGACCAATTAACTGAATTTACAATGCGGGAGTGATACCATTGGAGCAATACTCCAATGGTCAATTTCAGTTTTTTCACTCTTTCATGCAAATCTTAAGTAATTATATTATAATTGATCGAAAAGTTTATACTAATAATTTACTTAACAACGATTATATGGGTGGTCAATGAAGAGTACACAGTTTTCCAATCATGAACTATTATAATACGATATCACACACACACACAAAATATATGGACGGTGGAGTATATCTTTTATGGCGTAACCCAAAATGAAAATCCATGCATGTTTGCTCAAATAATTGAGTTTGAAATTTACGTGGACCATGAGTAAATGATGGAGAGCATGTGTAGGCAGGTCACACGTGTAGGCACACGTCCATAGTGTTAGATTCGTAACTATGGTGGCCTAATTCCATATATTGATCAATATTAATATTAATTCTGATATTTAAGTTAATATTCTTATCTATAATTAATCACGAGTTGCCAATTTTGGCATTAACACAAGGGCAGCCATGCTAAGTAGATGTGAAAAATAGGAGGTAACGAGTCGACTCTTGGTGGTAGTCAGCAGAAGGAGGATGAATCCGTGGACAATGGTCATGGCGAGAAAGCATGGCCGCTTTAACATGGAAAAAGCATTGTTAGTGCACACTTCATGAGTTAAATCGAAATGTCAAGATGAAAAACACGAAACTGTTTATGACATGTAAGATACAGAGTTTAGGCTCGTATATCATATACCAATTCTTCTTTTAGCTTTGAAAGTTCATTTAAAAATGTTAATTGCATACCATATTAACATCTCTCCTTTTTGTTTTGAAGATCATTTGGATTGTTACACAACACAGTTGGGCCTAATGGGATTCGGGATTTCATATTAAGGAAAGAAAATGGTATATGCAAATAGATTTGGTTCATATAATTTTGAATTTGTTTTTTTCCCATACTTCTCCAATGTGTTATGTGTATGCGAATGGATTGGTTAATGGACCACGTATAAATGACACTGTGAAGAGCACATGAAGAGGAATGGATGTGGTATGAGTTTTATGTGCACATTCACTTTCATAAAGTGGTCCAACTAAATGGATAAAATGTGACACGTTTAAATGGGTTGCAAGTGTTACCCATACTCTCCCTCACTCTTTCATCCATCCCATTGGTTCAAATGGATATTCGATGAATCTGGTGCATATCCATGCTTATGTCACATCATGAATCTTAGCTTAGCTTCAAGCCTTTAAGATTGACTTGGAAGTGATGAAAATATATAAGAAAACAAGTCATTGTATTCATATGTTTTTAGTTCATAGATACGACATTTTAGTCTTTAGAAGTCTACTAAACTGTTCATAAAACTTTAGTTATGTAATCTAACTACAAGCTAACTATGTGATTATATTCATCTGCATAAATTCTACCAAGTATTTGAATCTGCTCCATGACTATTGCGTTAATAAGTTAACTTTAAATACGCAACTCCTTATACTAGTCAAAGAATAGGTGACATGGCGGGCCGAGTGGTTTATGTTGTCGGATACAATTAAAGATGAAACTAGATTACATGTATATTCTTGGTCAAGTTAGTCGCACTCAAAGGCATCTTTCTTTATTCGATAAGAGTGTGAGGTTACGAAAGGATCATGGACATCGGCTTCCACTCAACACTTGTGTATTTGTCCTTCTACCCCCTGTGACTTCAATTCGTAGCGATTGCAACGTTCCAACTTTTTTGGGTAAAGGGGATTACGCAAGTAAAATATAGCAACATTCCAAGTTTGCGGAATTGTAACCATTTGATTTATAGTTTTACATGTTATGTTGAGTACTATATGAGTATTTAATTTACATTGTGTTTAAACATTAGACTAGATAGTCCTACTTAAGGAACTTGTATTGTATTAAGTGACTTGAGTTTTGAATAAAACAAAGCATACGTGCGTTTTGCAAAGAACTATATCTGAAAAGGGTGCCTGCATTCTGAAGATAAATGCTTAACATCATGATAAAAAGGACACAAAGACAAAAATTGAATACATGACGTGTGCTTTAAACTGCATATATGAAGCTACCATCACAAAACAAAAAGCTTGATAAGTTTAATAAAAGAAATATACCCATTGTTAAAGTTCCATTTGAATATTCCCCGACCAAAGGGCTTGTGTTCTAATGGTACCTCATGTATAAGAATGTTCTTTAACTAAACGATTATGGGCCAAGTCCTGCTAAGAATTATATAAGGGTTCGTTTGGTTTATAAATGGGATTAGAATCGGATTTGGATTTGGGAAAGGTTTGAAAGAAAAGAGGTTGGAGAAAATGTAAAATTATATAATAATATATAATAAATAATATTATTTGTAAAATTAAAAAAAGGAAAAAACTTGTTTAAAAAGAAAAAGTGTGGCTCATATTTAAAAGGGTTATTACACACAAATGTTATTAAAGTTTACAAAAAATTTGCTTTAAGTTATTATAGTTTTTTTTTTTTGGTTCAAAGAGGTTACTTATGTAAACGGGTTCGTTTAATTAGGTTACTCATGTAAACGTGTTCGTTTAATTAGGTTACTCCCAAAGTTTGCTACCGGGTGTAACAGGTTTTCAGTATCTTTAATTTACATTTTTGGTCCCTGTGGCATGGCGGGTATAACGAATTTAGTCCTTAGGAAGTCATTAATGTTTTCAAAGTTAGTACTTTGCGGATAATGTATAGGACCCGATATAAGTTATATCTTGGATTATATCAAATACATGTATCCTTATTCCATTGTATTACATATGAACCCGGTAAATTGATTTTATATGTATACCATGCCTTATTTAATTTCTTGATAACATTGACCCAAAATCGAATAAAAAACGAATCAAAACCGTCCCAAATCTATACCGAATCAAAAACGTTCCTATCTCATTCATTATATCTCTTTAATTTCTTGATAACATTCCGAATCAAAAACGTTCCTATCTATACTTGATTCGCTAAACAATTTAAGTCGCTTATCATAATTTGGGTAATGTTGTTCACATAGAATCATGAGATCATAAACTCATTTGATAAACACATGTTTCACTAGTTATGTTGTGTCACATAATTCAGTGATGCACTTTCTGATTTAAGTAGTTTTTTTTTTTTTTTTCATTCGTCAAGTTTGTCTAATTTAATTAAGAAATCAATAACGCATCACATACTGTATTTCATTAGCCTTTTTTTTTGCTACACAGAGATTGCTAATGAATGAATCGAATATATCACAAAGCACATTTCGCTTGTTATACCTTTAAATAATACGTACATTAGTTAAATTGATTTGAAGAAACATTCATTGGATCTTCATTATTGCTACTTATCCATGTTCACAACTCCTTACCCTGCGAGGTTAACGAAATGTAGAAGCATTAATACTGTTTTCAAATATATCGATCATGCAGGTGTTTTAATGCAATGTATGTGTGTAGTCCCATTATGTCGTAAACCTTGTATGGAGTCCGTATCCAGTTTGTTGATTCAAAAACTGCCGTCTGCAGAAGCACATTGTTGCTTTCAAACGTACATGTACACAGATTTTGTTTATTACCTCAAATGAATGTATTTTATTACACTTACAGTTAGCTCATCGACATCCACAGTCAAGAACATAAGCGAGGATTCGAGAAAAACATATAAAAAGTAAGGAAACCCTGTTACGGGTCGCCTACAGGAGAGGATTCGAGAAAAAAAAATCTAAGGACTAAATTTGTTAAACCCGACAACCCACAAGGACCATTTCTTAACTTTTTACCTGCTATCATAAGTTGTAATATATGGAGTAACGTAAACAACCGGTCACGCAAACAATGGTAACCTCTTTGAACCAAAAAAAATTATAGTAACTTAAAGCAAATTTTTTGAAAACTTTAGTAACATTTGTGTGTAATAACCCTTTTTAAAAATAGTGGATTTTATACTAAACATGCTAATATATAGGGGAATAAATCTTTGAATCAATTCCTATAGATTAGGCCCACATGTAGAAACCAAACAGCAGATTTGACATATCTTTCATTCGACACCCACTTAAACTAGCATATCAAACGGGCCCTAAGATTAATTTGTTACTTCCTCCCTCCTAAAATTATTGTCCACTTTGAATTTTCAAAGTCAAAGTGGTTTAACTTTGACCACAAATATATATTTTTTATTATATAATACTTGATGAGAAATTATATCATTGAAAAGTAGACTTAAAACTCAATCCATTTATATATTTTGCATCAAATATTATATAACACCCACAAAAATATATAAGGTCAAAGTTGAAGGAGAAAGACTAAAAACGTCAACACTAGACAATAAATTTGGGACGGAGGGAGTATATAAATATTATGAGAGAGAGAGAGAGAGAGAGAGAGAGAGAGAGAGAGAGAGAGAGAGAGAGAGTCCATTTGAATGAAGATGTATAATGTATCAATCAAATTTCAAAAAGGCCCATGGGCTGCTTATATACATAATGAAACTAATGAACCAAATAATAAAACCCAATTCCCTTATGCAAACCACAACAAAAAGGTTTATAATTACAACTCTTTTCTCCTCTAGGATTTTAGCAGCAAATGCCGGGAGAATTTGTTTTCATCCACCTCTCTTGTTGATATAATCCCTAATCTCATATCATGGGTTCAACCTATAAATCATTTCATTTGTGTATATGCACATGCTGATAAAACTAGTCAAACATCTTTATAAGGATGTACACAAAGTCTTCCGATCCATTTTCCATAACATGAGTTACCCATGACTTGTCTCACATGGTACAAATTAATGCAAACTTTCTTGCTCCATGTTCATCTCATCTTTCCATCATTCTGCCCATTTCTCAATGTCTAAAATCAAATATACAACTTTAGGGAAACTAAATTGATTTAACTAAATTCCTATAGATATTCAAAATCTCTACATTTAGTTCTTTTCTGTTATAGTTTAGCTAGTCATTGCCTTTATGGCCTTAAACAAAGGAACAATACTAGATTTGATGCTTTGATGATTTTGTGTATAATTTCATCTATTTGACAAGTGTAGTGTTACTTTATGAGAATAATCATATTTTACGTAAAAGATTGAATATTATAATCATGCAATATATCATATGTTCAAAGTAAAAAAACTCATAAAACAAAAAGATTGTGTCATCTTGTTGGATGGATTTAATAAAAGAACAAAAAGGGGTATGGAAATAGAGGATGAATGAGACGATGAACAAGCAAACAAGTTGTGGGCAAGAAAGATTTTGAATTGAATGGTGACAAGGGAACATTTCTACAACATATTGTCAACCTTTGTTTTTTTAGTTTGTAATTTTTTTATTTTGGAAAATTGTGGTTTTGTCATTTTCTCATTAAGTTAAGGTGTGATATATTATTACGTTGAAAACGTAGAATTTGTTCATTTCTTGTAAAAGCTTATAAAATGGCTACACCCTAGTTCTCTAAACCGGTATGGAGGTCATGGTTTCAGATTATAATCCTATAGCTATGATGTTACGTGATTCAGTTCTTTCGTGTTAGCCGTAAAACCGATCAGTAAGATCGACTGCAATGCTCAGTTTCCCTTCGTTTCTAAACCCATAAAGGAGGAGTAAACGTTTTGAAACCGATAGCTCAAAAAAGTATCCATATCATGATTCATGCATCCCGATAGCTCAAAAAAGTAACCTATATCATGATTTTCAAAAGAGAAAAAAAAAATCATTTTGGTTCACATACACACAAATACAATTGCTTTTCTAAGTTTTTCACTATACATGCAAATTTTGAGTAATTATATTCTGCGGCGGAATATTGTAGGGGCATGGAAGGGTCACGCCCCCCCCCCCCCCCCCCCCCCCNTTAGCGTTTATATTATATACGATCAAGAAATATAAGCATTTTCCTAACTTTTGGAGGTGAGCAATGAAAATTTATGACCTAATGGAAAAGGTAGGCATTTGAAAGACATATTAACTCCCATAACTTAAATGCATGAGATAAACAATGAAATTACTTGTTGAAATTACATTTGCTTTTTGTATTTACCTAATCTTTAATTTTTCTATTATGTATATTAAACTTCTAATAATTTCTATTGTGTGTATCACTAAGGTGGTTAGATGACATAACACAATTTAATTAAGAGCATTTTAGTCTTTTTACCCTTCCCATCTATCCACCTTTAGCGTTAATGATACACACAATACACATTATTAAAAGTTAAGTACACACAATAGGAAAACTAAAAATTGCAAACATATAAAATAAAAAGATGACAAGTTAAATACATTTTTAGACCATTATCCTTATATTTATATATATTTAAAAAAACCATTAAAACTATTTTCATATAAATATAACATTTTTTAAACTTGAAATTTACTTTGGTACTAAAAATATATATAATCAGGAGAAAAAAAATATAAATTATGCAATCAATTTATTCAGGTCAACCCAAAAACCGAACTGAATTCAAATTCAGTTTTCAATTTTACCTAAAATTTTTTTAGCAAAACTAACCAAACCGAAAATCGAACGACCCAATAGCTTCCATCATTGTGCCCATTTCTCAATGTCTAAAATCAAATATGCAACTTTAGAGAAAATAAATTAATTTCTATATATATATATTCAAAATTTCTACATTTAGTTCTTTTCAGTTATAAACTAGTCATTGGTTTTATACGATTCTTCTATCAAAAAATATACATATTGCAAGGAGCAACACTAGACTTGATGAGTTGATGATTTTATGTGCAATTTCATTTATTGTGATAAGTGCAATGTCATTTTGTGACAATAATCATTTTTTAGATAAAGTTATCAATATAATCATGCAATCATATGCTCAAAGTAAAAAAAACTCTTAAAATAAAAAGATTGTGTCATCTTGTTGGATGGATTTAATGAAGGACCAAATAGTTTTATGGAAATGGAGGATGAATGAGATAAAGAACAAGCAAACAAGTTGTGGGCAAGAAAGCTTTTGAATTGAATGATGACACGGGAACATTTCTAGTTTTCTACAACATATATATTGTCAACCTTTCTTTTGTGGTGGTGTTCATTTTCTCATTAAGCTAAGGTGTGATATATTATGTTGAAAACTTGAATTTGATCATGTTTCTTGTACTTTTATAAAATGGCTACACTCTTGTTCTGTAAATTTGCGAGGAGGTCATGGTTTCAGATGATATTCCTATAACTTTGATGTTAACGTTTTGAAACCGATAGCTCAAAAAAGTAACCCATATTGCGATTTTCAAAATACTATAATTTAAAAAAAAAAAANAAAAAAAAAAATCTTGAAATAACATCATCTGGGTCCATATACACACACATACAATTGCTTTTCTAGGTTTTTCACTATGCATGCAAATTTTGAGTACTTATGTATAAAGTTTTCGAAAGGTTGACAATAATTTACGTAATTAACCAACGATTATATGGGTGGTCATTGAAGAGCTAGTACACAGTTTTCCAATCATGAACTATTATAATACTATATCACACACACACACACACAAAATATATGGACGGTGGAGTATATCTTTTGTGGCGTAATTCAAAATGAAAAACCAATAATACATGCATGTTTGCTCAAATAATTGAGCTGAGGGAAATTTAACTGGACCATGAGTAAATGATCGTGAGCATGTGTAGGCAGGTCACACGTGTTGGCACACGTCCATAATGTACTTAGATTCATAACTATGGTGATATAAATATTAATTTTAATATTTAAGTTAAGATTCTTAATCATATCATAATCACGAGTGGCCAATTTTTGGGTAAGGGCAGCCGTGCTAAGTGGATGTGAAATATAGGAGGTAACGACTCTTGGTGATAGTCAGCGGAGGGAGGATGACTGGATGAGTCCGCAGGCAATGGCCATGGTGCGAAAGAATGCCCGCTCTAACATGTAAAAAGAGATTGTTAATGGTGCTGGCCGGTCATGGCGCGAAAGATCGAATGGCTGCTTCATAAGTTAAATCTAAATGTTAAGATGAAGAACACGAAACTGTGTATTACATGAGTTAACTAAACATAAAATTGGACACATGTTTTAGGCCCGCATATCATTGCTTTTGTTTTGATCGTACCAATTTACTAATCTTTCTCCTTTTAAGTTTGAAGTTCATTTAGAATGTTAATTGTTATACAAGTTGGGCCTAATGGGGTTTGGGATTTCATATTAAGGAAATGAAATGGTATATGCAAATAGATTGGTTCATATAATTTTGACTCTGTTTTTGTTGCCCATACTTCTCCAATGTGTTATGTGTACGCAAATAGATTGCTTAATGGACCACTTATATATGACACCGTGAAGAGCACATGAAGAGGAATGGATGTGTATGAGTTTATATGCACATTCACTTTCATAAACTGGCCCAACTGAATTGACAAAACGTGACACGGTTAAATGGGGTGCAAGTGTCACCCATACTCTCCCTCACTCTTTGATCCATCCCATTGGTTCAATGGATATTTGATGAATTTGGTGCATATCCATGCTTATGTCACATCATGAATCTTAGCTTAGCTTCAAGAATACGTGACATAGCGGGCCGAGTGGTTTATGTTGGTCGGATACATTTAAAGATGAAACTAGATTATATGTATATTCTTGGTCAAGTTAGTTGCATCGTTTGGCTACGCAAGACATTTTTATTTGATAAGAGTGTGAGGTTACGAAACGATCATAGACATAGGCTTCCGCTTGACCACTTGTGTCTTTGTCCTTCTACTCTCCTGTCACTTCGTAGCGCATGCAACATTCCAAGTTTGCGGACTTGTAACCATTTGATTTATAGTTTTACATGTTATGTGATATGTATTAAGAACGAATCAAATACTATATGAGTATTTAATTTACATTGTACGTGTTTGAACAATCGACTAGATAGTCCTAGTTAAGGAACTTGCACTGTATTAAGTGACTTGAGTTTTGAATAAAACAAAGCATACACTTATATACGTCATACCAAACGTAAACTCCACCATATTTTGCAAAGCGCCTTGAGGGTGCTCGGGCACCCCAACAGTGGCAGACCTACCCCTTGACAAGGTGGCTCTCATAAACTACCTTAGAGATCGAAGCCTTTTAGAAGGTATGTATAAGAAAAATTAGAACCTACCTTAGAATTAGACCATGAACTACCTTATAAAAATTATATGATTACTTAATATTTGCATGAAAGAGTGAAAAAACTAAAATTAGTAAGTGTATTGTGATACTCCAATATCACTCATCCATCGCAAAATTCCGGTAACCGGTCAAGAAAGGATGTTGGAGAAATAGGTTATGAGTTCAATCCCAACTCCTGGCTAAAAGGTTAGGTCACTGTGCTTGGTCCTTAGAGAAGGATTAGTCGGCACTCAAAAAAGTGCATGGAGTCAAAGTTTTCCGCTGAATTAAACCTTTTGGAGTAAGTGTATTTCTTTGTATATGACCCCAAATGATTATTCCAAGTGTCTTTTTTTTTTTTTTTTTTTTTTTTTTTTTTTTTTTTTTACCTTTTTTTTTTTTCTTCCACACATATAGCTACAAAAGACATTTTTTATATGTTATGCTCTGTGCAATGACTATGTAGTATTCTGAAAATCACGATATCGGTTACTTTTTTGAACTACCGGGATGCATGAATCATGTTATGAATACGTTTCTGAGCGAGTTTCAAAATGTTTGCTCGTCCTTTATGGCTTTAAAAAAAGAAAAGGAAACCGACTATCTTGTAGTCTCACTTATCGGTTTTCACGGCTAACATGAGAGAGTTGAATCGCGTAACTTCATAATTATAGGAATATGATCTCGACCCATGACCTCCTCGCAAATTTTCAGAACTAGAATGTAGCCATTTTATAAAATACAAGAAATGATCAAATTCAAGTTTTCAACATAATATATCACATCTTAGCTTAATAAGAAAATGAGACACTTTTTACAGGGTAACCCTTTCAACCAAAAAAAGAAAATGAACACCACCACAAACAAAGGTTGACAATACGTTGTAGAAATGTTCCCTTGTCACCATTCAATTCAAAAGCTTTCTTGCCCACAACTTGTTTGCTTGTTCTTCCTTTCATTCATCCTCCATTTCCAAAAAAACTATTATTGATAACTCTCACGCCAGAGCTTGGTCTTGGGATCAAACCTAAGGCAAGGCTAACGCGTTTCTTTCACTTGTGTCAGGTGCTTAGAGGACATCATTGGCCACGTCCGAAGAAACCTACACATGTATAGCACGGGGAGCAATTCTTAACTTCTACAATAAACGAAAAAATTAGTACATACTTTGAAGCACGCCTACCTAGAACATTTATACCCAAAAAACCCTATGAGTTTGTATAGAACTCATACACCTATGTAGTTTGGCCTCTCGATCAACCAGATAACAGTTCCATACCTATAATTATAGGAATATGATCTCGACCCATGACCTCCTCGCAAATTTCCCTTGTATGGCTTTGAGTCTATCGGCCCAATTCAAAGCCTACTCCGTTAGCTAAATCATTTTGAAATTTCACTTCAGATCGTTGTTCTAATTACTAACCAGGTCATGAAACCATTTTGATCACTAATTTCAAGTATCCTTGTTAAACTGACCTAGGAGAAGAACCTTGGAATGTGATAAGTTGATTCCACTAAAACTCTTACATCAAAAATAGCAAACAAGAAAATAGCCTTTGGTGACACGTTTAGAGGCTTGCTATTTAAAGTCACAATTTGTGACACAATCAGCGACACTTATAGTGATGTTTGTGTCGCTAATGTCGTAAAATATGTTGCACGGTCTTTGAGATGACGATGTCGCAAGTTCGGTCGCTAAATATGTCTCAAATTTTGAGACATCCTTGCACAAGTCTCTAAACGCGTTTTTAAGTTTGCGAACTAATGATTGATTCTAATAGTAAGAGGCAATCTTTCAATTGAAGCAAACAGCAAAGCTTTGTGAATATAGCCAAGAAGAGAGAATATCTGATTCATGAAGTGGTTAAAGAATGGTCTTGAAGAGATTATTATTAAAAAAGAAAACATTTTGACAGAGAAGTGATATAGTGGGCAGGTTGCATAATTGACTCAAATGAGCTACGGTCAAAACACCATTGGGTTAATAGAGTTATGATTACAAATGCTACTTTATTTTGTATTCATATGATGCACTATATAGTTTAAAACACAAAATGCTTTGAGGGGTTGTATACATCTGGATACATCTAAAGCGATTGTCAGCTTCTTTGACCCGTTGACCCGTTTCAAATACAACCAATATTAAGAACCTGATTTAACTCATAAATATATGAAAAGGTTAAAACTGGCACAGTTTGACATAACATCCTCTCGTAGCGATATCATGTTTAGTATTTGAATATGTAAATTAGTATTGTATCACATGTGATATATCAAGCGAGTTTGAAAAAAAAAAAAAAAAAAAAAAAAAAAATCGTATATTTTCTCCAACTTCTATGAATAAAGTGTATTGATTTGGAAGTTCAAAAACTAAGTTTTGTCCCGTAATACCAATCCTCCCCAATAACACCAATCGGTATCTCCACATCAATCTTCCCTCCACTCTAAAGTCCCCAACTCAAACAACATTATCTCTACGCTATTGGGTTTAAACGGTCTTAACAACTTAATATCAAACAAAATAACATGTTTGCAAAAAATTACATATATCTTGGTAGAATGTACAGCCCAAACAAAGAACATATATACCCTCAGTAAATGTACATGTCTACAATAAAAGTTATTATTGATTCTTATAATTGTCTGACATTTTGAGGTCAATTTACAATTCTATTAGCTAGGAGGGGTTAGTTAGTCGTTTCTTGTTCAATTCCAACTACAGAGACGACTGATCTATGTCTAACTGTATCCTCAATAGCCAATAAAGCATATAAACAACATGTCTGTAGCGTAAGGTAAAAATTTAGCTAGAAACACAATACAAGTTCATATCAGTTCATAGCACGTAACTCCAAATTGCACTAAATAATGTATTTTGAGGAGTACCTTGGAAATTTCATGTCTAAGATCGATTTAAGAAAGTATCTTTATGTTCAAATGTTGCCATAGTTCATGCCCATGACATTCCATATGAAAGGAGCCACACGCTACAAAAATATTCAGTAAACAGACGTTATGCAGCATAACACAAGTTTAACAGAACATTCAGATATTACAAACCTGTTTTAGGCAGAGCACATGACAAAATACACCACAGTTATGTCCATTTCCTTTCTGCGTTTTTATTTTAAAAAAGCTTCTAATTACTCAGACAATCAAAGCCTAAAAGGCCTTCCATTTTAATCTTTTAACTCAAATATGACTATCATACACCACCTAAACTACTTTGCGCCAAAATGGAAGGTCATTCGTACACCACCAAAATTACTCTGCACCCCTTTAGTTAGAGTATCAACAGCAACAGATGCTACAGCCTACACACACGAGGATTTGTGATGTGCGAAGTAATTTTGATACAGGATTAAACTAACTGAGCAGCAGAAAATGACAACAGCACCATTCAAATTACGCAAATCAGAAAATTTTCTTCAATATCATTGTGTACGCTAGTGGTAATTCTTATCATGCCAACTCATTGGCCTTCTTCACCGCATACAAATAATCCATATGTAGGTGATTGTGAACATCGAGTTAATTACCATTCACATATACAGATATACATTTTGCAACACTTGAACTGATTTTAATCATCATAGTAGAACATTCACAAATCCATATAGAGGGACACTAGCATAAACATCTACGTTTAGCATTACATAAGATACGACAGCAGTTAAATGTCTGATTTCAAAAGATTAAACACAATAATCGTAGACCTTACAAAGCACACTCAAAGCTTTCCTTACCCAAAAACTTGATATGAAGATGATATTGATCACCGAGATTAACTACCTTTCAAAATTAATAAATTCAACGACTATCTAAACATTTAAAAGTAAAGCAACATTCATATATTTATAGCCTCAACCTGCCATAATCATCTATGTATAGCGTGATTGAAGACTCCGTAACAGTTGACCACACAAAACATTCGTGAAACTAAATGTCATGTTAAGGTTTCACATAAGACCAAAACTATTGTAATTGCATCCTTCCAAATAATTCCACAATCATGGATTTCATAGATCATATAGAGCATATTATATAACAACTGATAGCAAGAAATACAAGCTCCATGGGATAGAAGAACATTACTTAACATCAGAAACTTTGTAAAAAAAACATACACCAACTACTACTAGCTACTTGCGAGAGACCCACATGTGCAAACCTGAATTGCAAAGTATGATGCAGAAACAAATGCAAGCCGGTGCATGTGAGGGTGAAATTTTGCTTTACTTTTGCATGTTAAACAGAGCAACTTGTATTGGATCACGAAGTACTTGCCTCATTCCTCTCTAAAGGCAAAATGCTTTGAACATAACTCCTAACTTGATGGAACACAACCGTCCTTGAGCGTAAAAAATGTCCACCAAGATAGTACTTAACTGATTTAAAACGTCTAGTCTTCATGTCATAAACTGGTACCCTGATCATATTCTTAGACACCCTTTTCGGCACAAATGCAATCTCATTCACATTAAAACACTCCAACGGAAAAGGTGCGTCCAAATCCGTCCACCACTGACCAAACACAATTGTTTCCTTAACCCAAACACGCTCCTCGTAATCCTTCAACATCCAAAGATCCATCTCATTAGTTTCGAAAACCTGATCATGACCAAGCACCCCTAAAAACCCATTCACTTTCATCAAAATGGGACAATTAAACTTGAACGAGTTAAAACTGTCAGTAACATAAAAACCAGGGCCGGCTTTGAGGGTGTGCAAGGTGAGCGACCGCACAGGGCCCCAAAATTTTTAAGGGCCTCAAAATTTGTCCCGTTAATAATTATATGTATGTGTACACATATTTTTCACAAAGAAAAAAGTATTTATATGAGAAGGTATCTTAAATGAGTAATATTTTAGCACGTTTAGCTAACTAATTGAATTATATATAAATGGTGACACTTTATATATAGCATTCCTTATCGAAAGGCCTCATTATTTAATTCCGTACAGGGCCCTCAAAAATTTCATAAATTCATGGGACGGCCCTGATAAAAACTACAGTCCTCACACGACAACGCGTCATTTGGCATCTTTATTATCTCAAAAATCTCCGTCCTCAAATCAAACGCTAAAATCTTGTTCTTACGCACTAACATCAAATGTATTACACTGTTAACACAAACACTACGTTTCGCACTCTCATCCCAAGTCTCCCCACTAATATCAACCGGTATCTCTGCATCAATTTTCCTCCACGCAAAACTCGACAACTCAAACAAGAATATCTCTACGCTACTCGGTCGCCCCATTCCGTAAAACATTCTAATATTCAGAACCTTATGTTCATTTCTCAACTCATCGTACCCGAAAAAGTAACATATATGGACCTTTCCGTAGCCGTAAACCGAAACCAAACGAGGCGGGCTAAGTTTAACACATTTACGCGTACTCGGATTAATAACAAACGCAAAATCATGCCCAACTAATCCATTACCTGAAGTTAGCAACACCAGCCCGTGCAGATGCTCGGTTTCCGTCGAGTCGCAGCGCACGGGCGGGAGTTCGGTCAGCGTCATGAGATGAGTTGCGTGGGCGCGTGAGGTGGCGCGTGGGTTGGGGAGTGGGAAGGAAAGGAGGTGGCGGTGGCGCGTGGAGGTGTCGTAAGCGAAGATGAGGAGGGATGGAGGAGTGTTGATGAAAGATGGAGATGAGATAAGTGAGTGCCATTGTTTGGAAACTGATTTGAATTGAAGGAGGGGTTTCGTTGGGAGGCGCGTGAGGATTTCGGAGATTATGTCGACTGGGATGGAGATGGAGGTTGTTTGTTCGTTATCGTTTTCTTCATTTTCGGTTACGCTTTCCATTTCTGTTTTTGGGGGAAAATGAAGTGTTTCAAACTTTTGTTTTTTTTTTTGGTTTATATTGTAGGAGGTAGGGCTATGCAAACCACCCGAACGAAACGGATCGGACCGACTGAGACCGAACCGGACCGGACCGGACCGATCACATTCGGTCATGTCCTTGGTCTCGACTTTTGGGCTAGTTCGGTTTCGGTCTGGTCCGATCCAGACCACAAACCGACTATTTTGCCTTATTTGATCGGACCTACCGAGACCGGACCGGACCGACCACATTCAGTCCGGTCCTCAGTCTCGCCTTTTGTGCTAATTCAGTCTCGGTCTTGGTCGGTCCGGTCCGGTCCGGGACCGATGTTAAGCCCTAGTAGGAGGTTGATCAAATAAAATGTAACACTAATAATAAGACTACACCAAAACCATATCAAGTCTAGCCACATCAATGTCATCTCAATTCTCTTCTCCTATACTAAACACACACCAAACACTAATAGTAAAACAACACATTCACAACCAAAAATATACCTCACAAAATTAAATAACAACAAAAAGCACGCATACAAACTAAACCATTTGTTTGCTCCACCCACGGATCAAACCAATTGATTTTTTGGAGGGGAACGCGTAGCAGTTTGGTTCTCGTAGAGGGGACTAAATGGGAGATGATAGACCAACCCAATGGTTTACGGTCTTATTACTATTAGTCTTAAAAGTCATTATAATACAACATGTGTCTTTTTTTATCATTCTTTTTTTCTTTCATTAAATGGTATTTTGTTTTACCATTTTGAGATGGGTTTTAGTTTGATTTGATGATAGATAGTTGTTTAGTAGATACTAGGTAAAGTTAAAACAAATACAAAAAATATTATAATTAACATTACGTAAAAAGTTTTTTTTTTTTTTTTTTTTTTTTTTTTTTTTTTTTTTAGTTTGATGAAAAAATCCACAAGATCGGGTATGTTGGTGCATAAAAGTTTTGTGAAAGAAGTTTTTCTAATTTTGAGTTTTTGAACGTTTTTTTAATGCACAAAAATTTCAACTTGTTTTAGTTTGATGCGCAATATTATTTTGATGAAAAAAGTCAAAAGAAATTTGGTACAAAAATGAATTTTTGATGCAAAATTCTTAAAAAAAAAAAAAAAAAAAAAAAAAAAAAAGAAAAAAAAGGACGATTTAATGCACAAACGTATTTTTTCATAATTTTTTTGCGGGAAAAATATCCACTTTAAAAAAACTTCCTTGACAACCTCATACCACTACAATTTATTGCATTCCTTTCTTTGTATATTTAAACTTTATTTTTGTTTTTAGATGGCCGAAGTCTTTGTTATTTATGCATCGTAGTGCAGATGAAGAATGGATAGGAGCAAACGGTATTGTAGGTGTTGATTTGATTTGCGTTTTTCTTTTCTTTATTTTCTAAATATAACTATATTTTATGTGTTAATAGGATAGTACGGTATGGGTGGACGATATGGTTCATTTGATAAAGGACTCCTCGGCACCTTACATCAAGTTGGGATGGTGGGACAAAGGACTAAAGTCTCTAATGTAAGTATTATGCACAGAACCTCTTAAATCATTTTATGCAAAATCTGTCGCATGTTATTTTAAACAAAGTTCTATAACAGGATCGTCGACCTCATATATCCATAGCATAACCAGTAGGGAACATCAGTCAATCTCTTAAAAGAGGGTTGAGGAAATGGCTGGGTTGAGGGCAGGGCAAAATAGGTAATTTAACTGCATTTGATATTTAGTTTCCAAATAAATTTGGTGTATTTCAAAATTTGTTGCTTTAATGATGTTGCAGATTGTTGTGTTATATATCTGGACAGTCAATGAACAGTCAGTATCTATGCAATCGCCAAATAATAGTGTCTTACGCTTGCAAGCGAAACATAGAGGGAGAGCGTCATGGTACCCTATTATGTATGAAACTGAATATCCAAAATCTAAAATGATCCATTATTGAAGTATTAGTTCCATGCATTTTCATATGAAAGCTATAAAATTATGGTTTTACATTCATAAGCAGATATTTGATTAGTTTGATAAAAATGTTTACTTGTCTATTTTACTTTAGATTAGGCACTTGAAATAATCAGTTCAGTGCTAGAAATTTTTATGCAGAAAAGAGCTTTAAGATAATAACCCTAAACACTCCCTTTACCTCGTTATTGAATACTCCAAATCCGTTTATATTGTAACCCTCTAGACTAACATTGTTATTCGGTATACTTTGTTCAAATGACATGTTATCCATTTTCTCTCTACTCAACTGTTGTGACTGCGGAACGTCATGGTTTTAACAAGGTATTGTGGAACATGACTCTTCACATATTTACAGCTCTTTAATTACATTACATTTAGACTTTGCGTATATTTGTGCTCTAAGCAAGCTATATCATTGTTAACACATGGTATGTGTGGTTACAGCCAAACACTTTGGTTGTCCATATGAGACATGATTAAGGGCATCTTCTTGGGTGACATAATAGGACTACCCATTGTCGCTTCTATTATTCTGATTGTACATGTACTACTACCTCTATTATTCGATCAAATTTTATGTTTTCTATTGCACATATGTTGAAGCAATGGTGTTCTAGATTGTGTTTGGAATTGCTTATTTAACTGTAATCAGATAGGCATTTTACATTGTTCTGTAGACTTGAAGGTTAATAAGCAATTCCAAACACAATCCAGAACACTGTAAATATAAAGTGTAAACTACCTATTCGCGTTAAATAAGCAATTCCAAATACAATCCAGAACACTGTAAATATAAAATGATAAAGTCACTTGAAGGCGAATAACATTCTTTCATTTTCTTATTATATTTGGTTTGGTCCATCAATAAAGTCACAAAATGTTTTACATGTTCTTAGATATGTAATAACGCTATAGTCTTTGGTTTTGCAGGTAAGAGATGTGAGACACTCTGCAGCTTCAACACGATCAAGGTATGATGTTTTTCATATGTAATTATATGGTGTCGAATTTGAATATAGTTGTTTTATGTATATGTTTTTTTGTGTGGATTTTGTTTTTTATAAGGTTCAAGATTAGTAATTTTGCATTTAGATCAAATTGAGTCTGATAATATTTTTGTGACTAAGATGTTTATATTGTACATATGAATATTAGTCCAAATTCAGAAATTAGTGATATGGGATTAAGAGCGCGATTGTGTTACCTTAGATGTTAGGTTTATGAGCTTAAGTGAATGTTGAAAAACTAATAAGCTAAAAATGAAAATAGGCCAAAATTGCTCTTGAGCTATTCTACGGTTCAGTGTGCCTGAAGATACACCTAGCTCGCTGAAGAAACTAATGTTGCTTCCTTTTTTGATAACTGCAGGTGGAGAAACAATTTGCCCATTTTTTAAGTCTCATTGTAAACGAAGAACAAGTGATGTTGCTTCAGCAAAACTTGAATCCCTCTCTCATACGAAAAATGTTATTCACACTTCATTTTTATTAGTTTTGTTTTTTTCTTAGGGCGTGTTTTGATTTAATTTTGGTTCTAAATATGCTTTTGTTATGTGTAGGATTGAGTGAGATACACCAGTTTTGAGGTATCATTGTGTGTCTTTCAGTGGGTGCGTTCAGGATGTGTGATCTGAACTGAATCCAGGGCACTAATTCATGTACTATTTTTTGTTCCTCCTCCCCATTTTTGGGTTTTCTAGTTATGGAAATTGGTTTTATTGGTGATAACAGTTATACAAGCTCTATAAACTTGCCTCATTATATTGTTTTTTGTAGCTGTAGAAAGAAGGATAACAAAAATTGATGTTTAATATATGGCGAGCAACTCCGACATTTAGATGGCGTACCAAATCAGCAACAATATCGCCAAAGCTCAATGGCAATTTTTCCAACACAGGTCTATCTAAATGTTTATGATGTTTCTTAATAAAGCTGTTATCGTGGTCTTATTTAGTGTTGCACTCAGTTTAATTAAGGTCTGGCCACTCTTTATTTAATAGAATCATCAAAACGAGAATAAACAAGACAAATATTTGTTTTATATGGCGTATGGTTATGTAGGATTAAGGGGGTGTTTGGCTGGGAATTGTCTATTTGTTAACATTTGTCCTGCTTTGTTATGTATGTTACTGTCCTAATTTTTTGTTGGCTTTAAAAATCTGTTATAATTGAATTTCTATGATGTTAAAAAAACATACTCAGTAATTAGTATGGAGTAGTGATCAGTATGGAGTACAAATGGGGGTGTTTGGGTAAGCTAATGTTGTCTCATAATGCATTTTCCAAGAGTCCATGTAGTGCAATCTGAAAACCCACTTTCCATACCCCTAAATAAGTGAATAAACCCTTTTGCATAAGCATTCTTTCAACATGCATTAGGAAGTTGGAGTGTGTAACACCCCCAAAAATCGTACAGCGGAAGACTTACAAGCTTTTGTGGTGTTACGGGGATTGGTACCATCACAAGTATAGATAACAAGATCATAGATAGAAAATAAAAGTAAACCAAGTCAACAAAGTTAAAGTTTACATTTACTCCAAGATCTTAGGGTTCATAGGCCCAAATAGATAGCATAAAAGATAGGTCCAAATTTATTATCAGAGTGCATATCGATTTCCCTCAAACCAAACCAAGTCCAAAGCAAGCTTCACCAAAGTCCAAGCAAAAAGCTTTCATCAATTACCTGAGAAAAACATGCTTAAAAGTCAGCTTTCGCTGGTGAGTTCATAGAGTTTAATCATTCGAAATACTTACGGGACCTGAAGGATTTAGCGCTATGTGTATGACTAGGGCAGGCATAGACAATCATACTATACTTATCACAATTCCAATTCCATCACAATCATACTCATACTAGTTTACCACCTTTCTAGAAGGCGGAGGGTCAGGTGCGAGCGGGCCACATCTCGACGGTACACTAGCCGGGAACACTAACAGTAAGGAACCACCCATTACTGCCCCGAACTAGGCCGTAGTAGTGTATACTCCAAACCAGGGTTTCGCCCTAGTAGGTCAACATCTACTCGTCTATCCTAAACTAGTCCACACAATAGCAAAACAATTTATAGCAGGTCCAAGAAATGGGTAGCATGTTTTCTCCCCCAAGTTTAGAAATCATTCGAAAATAAATGCGAGTAAAAGTGGGGCTATAAACTCACCTCGAAATAGCAAGCAATCAATACACGAGTAAGCAAAGAAAATTCGGCTAAGACTTCACAGCAACTATTGACTCGGCACGACCTATTCAAGTATATATACTTTCGCTCAATACCACTTCTTAAAATAATTATACTCCCAATAATCCCAATGGGTTTCCTTTTACTTTCCAAATAATCCTTTCTTTCTTTGAAAACGCTTGTTATCGCTTGGTATCATTTTGGTATCCTTTGGTATCGAAGTGAGGATTCTAGAGACAAAGTCTCGACTCGTTGGCTATAAGCCAAATATACTATCCATAACAATCACATACGGCTCAAAACAAATAATAAGTCCACATAGCATATAACCACATATAACGCACATACTAAAACATATAGCACATAGTGGTCAAGGTCAAATGATATGCCTTCATAAAATAAATAAGTCGTCTCATGAAGGGTCGATGGCTTATCAAATCCGTCAACTTGATAAGTCCAACCATTCACGTATTACTTATGTATTCACCAAGTTATATCACGTACGTACAAGTCATAGGATGGACTTCTCGTCAATTTAGTTGTATAATATTACTATTGGGCCCTTATTGGACTCGTCAGCCCAATAAGTCCAACGATAATACTACACGACTTATTAACGTTAACTCAATCCGAAACTTTACTACAATGGGTCAAATCACATATTACTCGATAACGTCGGTTTGAAACTAGTTATATAATGTACTCGAATATTTAATAGTCCATGCCGAAAGAATTATTTGCTTTCGGGATCCGTTATGGTCCGTACGTCCAAATATTTCCTTTATCGTTTATGGTTCTTATTCGTTAGTTATGCTTTAATAAGGCGTCGATAAATATTAATTTCTAACGATTAATAGTTATCGTTGCGTTATTATTATTATTCGTTTATTACATCACTTAGGTATTATGTAAGTTAGTATATGTACATACATATATATGTGCTAGCAATTATATATATATACGTACACTTCCAAACTTACTTAATATTTAAGTTCGTTGAAATAAACGATTTCTAACGAATCATTACATATTCAAGTCCACGTGTCCGAGTCATGACCTCTCGTCCACATAACTACTCAAAGTCCAATGTCCAAATGAAATCGGCATCGTCAAAGTCAATCAAGACTAAAAAGTCAAGATGACCTCAACATGCACAAACAATAATCACACAAAATATATAAGTCCCGATGTCCAATAATACTCCAAACACCAATCAATTCGAGGTCGTCTACGACACTCGTTCTAATCCTATCTCCGTTCCACTAAAAGTATTCAACCTTATAACTCCGGAAATGCGATCCAAACACAAGGAAACAAACGTTAGTTACAAGTGAATATATATACACTTAGTCACGTATTTCACCAAAATAATACTCATAACCACAAAATACTCGTTTTCACATAAAAC
>LBNU01002155.1:67210-89414 GCA_014162995.1 Artemisia annua | reverse complement strand
CCATTACGTCATTGCCATTGATTGCAACTGAAATGAAGTTAGATCGGTCCCATCCAAGACCAAAGGAGCAGCATCATCGGTCCAAAATGTGTTGATTTCACCCTAAAATTTCATTCAAATACCCTAAATCGGTCGTTTGTGAATTATTAAATACTAAAATAGAAGAAATAAACTCGTAAACAAAATCATAGCAAATTAAGGATTCAAATTAATTCTAAAATTTATTTGATTGCTACCTGGTTTATCGACATGGTACCCAAAATCATCTCAATCGAAGCTGAGAAAATTGAAAATCAATAGAGAAGATGATGTCACTGATGCTTATGATCAATGTTTTATGATCACAAATCACATAAACGATTTTTTAAGCAATCGATAGGAAATATTATTAGAATTAAAGCCGTACCTTGGATCGTTTTTTTTATACTTTAGATGGAGTAAGGTGCTTGATGAATACGGTATAAAATCAGAAAACCCCTGCATTGAAGCATTATCTATAACTCAAAATCAGTTTATATATGAAAAAATAGGTGAAATGAGGAATGTGATGTTACAGAATGATTACCTTTGGTATTCATAGATAAAATTAGGGTTTAGGAATTTGAATTGATTTGAATGATAAACATGGAATCAATTTAAAATTAGTGAGTGAAATCAGGAAACCGTCATTCATGTGATATGATTTTGAAATGTATAACTACTGAAGTGATTAATGATGAGAGGATAAGGAAACCGTATATTCACATAAAAGAGGATGCAGAAAAATCAGGGGGAAAAAATTGACTATGTAACGTCTAAATTCAATGCCTTATGGTTTTTGTTTTTCAAGTTGTTTCACAAAACCCTCTTTGGTATAGTGGTTGGAGTGTTGGTTGCTTACATGGGACACTGGGGTTCGATTCTCAATTCTGTCAAATTTTTTAATACAATTCCGGAAATTTGATGGAATTGTGAGTGCTGACTGGACATATCATGGTGATGAGTCATCATTAAAATTGTGATGACTGGGCATTAGACATGATGAGTCAGCATTATCTGCTTCATGTACAACCTTCAAAGCATCAAGTGCAACTCATACGTAGCCTCTTATATATATAAAGATATGGGGAAATCTTACCTACATCCAAGTGTAGGCAATTAGCTACACATCCCTTTGTAAAATCTTTTAAAAATGTACAGTTCAGCCCCTGCGACTTACTGCAGGGGCTGAACTGTAAATTTTTAAATTTTTTTACAAAGAGGATGTGTAGCTAATTGCCTACATCAAGGTGTAGCTAACATATCCCCTATATATATATATATATATATATATATATATATATATATATATATATATATATATATATATATATATATATATATATATATATATATATATATATATATATATTTATATATATATATATATATATATTTTTTTTTTATATTTTTATATATTTTTATATATATTTATATATATTTATATATATATATATATATATATATATATATATATATATATATATATATATATATATATATATATATATATATATATATATATATATATATATATATATATACACACACACACTAGATTCGAAGCCCGCCCAATGGGCGGACATGACTTGTGATTATTCTTTGAATGTACTACTTTACGAATAGAAAGATATATATGTATGATTTTGTATTTTGTATTTTATTAATATGTTCTACAATACAATTATATTTATAATAGGAAAATGTTTTTTGTTTTTTTTCCTTTTTCATTTTTTCAATTATAAAAAAGATTCTAAATATGGAGGTGCGGGGAATCGAACCCCGTGCCTCTCGCATGCAAAGCGAGCGCTCTACCATATAAGCTACACTCCCAATTTGTAATAAGTATAGTTAACTACGTATTAATCTAAATGTAATATTGACTATAACCTCGATTAGTGCCATGTATAGATGCATTTCTAGTATTATATCATAAATACATTTGTGGGTGATTTAGAAATTGATGGCCGAAGAAGCTTGCTACTGCATCAAATTATCTATCAATTTTCATTAAATGTCAGAAATCAAACAAACAAATATCGCTATTATTTAAGTTGAAATAATGATAAATACTTACACTGAAGGCTCATTGGCTAATGAGTAATGACCCTTGTGCGAAACATGTACCTATGTTGAAGGGCAAATTTATGGTCAAAACATGTGTAGAACACTAGATAATCACGAAACACACATATAACTTGTGGTTTTAGTTCGTTGTAAGTAAGAAAGAAAGAAAGAAATGTAGAGAGAGAAAGTTAAAGAGAGAAAGAGGTGAAGCCTTAGAGAGAAAACCAAAAAAAAGAAAATAGGATTATGAGAGAAGGCTTACCCTCTCCAAGGATGGAGAGGGGTTTATATACATGGGTTTTGCCACTTGGGCGTGCCACTTGGGCGTGCCACTTGGGCTGCGGATCAGGTATACAGTGGGTAAAGACCCGTACTTCTTCCGCGAACTAATCTAATTCTAAACTACGTTTTACTAACTAATGTAACTCAAAACACAGGTACAGGGTGAGGATGCAACAATCCCAGTTGTAGCTCAAAATACACCCATTATAACAGTTCCAACCATTGACTATACTCCACCAGTTTCTCACACCTATGAGTGGAGGCACAAACAGTCAACTCCCCTCATCCAAACACAGCATGTTCTTGATCCTTTTGGTGTTGGAACAAGCAGTGGTGGTTCCAGGCCTCTACCTAGTCCTACTAGGGAGGAGACTGAACCTTTGCCCTATGATTCACCTCTCCCAACAGGTAACACAGTTGGAAGTGTTGAGGGCAGTGAGCAACCTATGGAATTGATGGAATTATGTACCAAGTTAACTAAGCAGGTTGAATCTCTGAAGCAAGAATTGACACAAGTTAAGGAGCAACATGTCAATGATGTTACTGCATTAAAACAAGAGATTCAATCACTGAAGGATGAAGTACAGGGGTTTAAGCAACAAAGGAGGACTGCAAAGATGGTGATTTCTTCTTCATCCTCACCCAGTGATGACTTCTTTGATGAATTGGGTTTATTCTCCCAAACAGGGGAGGAAAACAAATGCTGAGACTAAGGGGAGGAGAATTGATTTCAGGGAAGAAGAAGATATAGATGCTGATTTTGGGATTGAAGAAGGCTTTATGAACCAGATGCTAATGATGATTTCTGGAAGTTTGAATCCTCATGTCCTAGTACAACATGGACTTATTATGATTCTTGTGAAGTTTATCAAGTTTCTACAAAGGCTGGAGTGGATGTATTTATGTTTGCTGAGAAAGAATACCCACTCAGAGTTCAAACTCTCACAGTGATGCTGTCTACAAGAATAAGGGTTCATGAAGATACTGAGAAGGTAAGAGCATTGATACACAGGATTCAAGATCAGTTTTCAAGAGCTCTTCAAGCCTTAAGAAGAAAGTGAAGTGTTTGGAAGAATTCCTCAAATCCTAAGAGATGATGCAGAATGAAGAAACTTATTGATTTGCATAGAAATCATAAGTTTAGGGGAGGATTATTGGGAATAAAGTTACCACTGATAGACTGTGGAAGACACTGCTGAAGAATGCACTAGCAGTGGAAACACATTACCACTGCTAGTACATATATTACCACTGCTATTAGATAACTTATGTATTCGTGTAGATAAGTATAGAAAAGATATTGTGTATATTCTATTTTGATAGCTTAATACTTATCTTGTAAAGGGCTCCTTGTGCTATAAAAGGAGGTCCTAGGTCATTGTTAATGGTACGTATAACCCTAGAGAGCTTCAAGGTGTAACCCTAGTGATATCTAAGATCACTCGTATTATTCATAATAATATTGAAGCTTTGTGTTAAACTTACATACAACTGTTCTTACTTGCATTACATCATACAATCCATCTTCTAAGTATTACTAAGTAAATTCCGCGTGCTTAATAATATTACTCAAAATATCTCTAACACAAGGTGTGTGTTTAGATCCATCATTATGCTATTGTGTTTTAATTTTGTGTAGTTAAAAGGTTTCTCAATTTTAACATGGCACTCCCGTTGAGCAATATCAAACACCCCCATACAGTTTGAAATGCATTAAGATAGATCTACAATTGTTTGACACATTTCTTTCTTAGCTAATGTTACTTGTTAGTTGCCTCTAAAAAAGGCTTATTTGCGGTGGAAGTTAAAGGGGAAAAAATATGGACTTGCTCGTAGCGGTCGCAACTTTTAAAGTCATGATATCGCCAGGTGATGAACATTGTGCATTATGGGCTCTTGTTTCTTTTTAATTCTCAATAGATTATTGCTTTCGCGCAATTTTCTGGTTAGTGGGCATGCATGTACCCGATGAACTATTACCAAAAATCATGTCGCATTTCTTTTTAGCATTTTCAAATGCCTGTATGGGACGACTTCAACTGGTGCTTGAATTTTCTGACATCATAAGATTACCGGCTGCAAAACATGTAAAACTGTAACAATATGTGCATTCAAACCAACATGTAAAGGTAACATATCGAAAAACTGATATACATACGTAAGCTACAATAGGTGGCGTTGGACTGCTTGCGTTCTTTCAATTTAAAGCAATTGCAGCAATGCCGAAAAATCCATGGCGCTCCCAGTTGTGAAATGCTGGATCCACCAACTTCATTGAGATAAATGATGTCCATTCACCTAGAAAATGCTGGCCGAACCATGATAATATAGTGAAGATTTGTCACCATAATGTTTCATTACAGCTTGAAAGATCATAATAGATAATCGATAAGAATAGACAGGTAATTTTACATTCATCTCAGTAATCAGTTTTCTAACCACTATTTCATATCAGGAAAAAGATGGTCATAATAGATTTTACTCAAGCAGTCCCTACTGATCATCGCCGCTAAAGAGTAATCAGTTTAAAAGAACATATATTTATAGTCAATACTCAAGCTTCAACTATCAGATAACCTCAAAGGCTCAAATGTAGTTTAACATAGAATTAAATGACAAAACATAAAAGAATCACCAAAAAGATTTCTAAACATAGCTGTCTTCACAACCTGTATACTGCTACATTAATTTACAACTAAACATTTGAACGTGCAATCGAAGAGGGGCAACAAAAGAAAAACTACTGTCAGAAATCGCAACTACATGTCCACAATAGATGTGCTCAAGTAAACCGTTTGGGTTAGGTGGTGATGACAGTAAACATTTCTACCATAGAAATTTGACCGCCTTCATATATAGCACTAAGAATATAGAACACGAAATTATGTTACATTTGATCTAAACCAATTAAAAAAATTTCAAAAGAAAAAGAAAAATAAAAGAAAAATAAAAAAGACACAAAGAAAAAGAAAAAAGGAAAAAAAAAACATGGACTTATGTTTTCCCATTTAATCTTAGGTTAATCCCCACCATTAGATCAAAGTAGATGGATGGTGGGGATTTGTTCCTTAGTATGTACCAAAACTAGAGTATGCAAAATAAAGTGCCTCTTTTTACACATCAATGTTTGAATTTTTTTAATTAAAAATCCAAATTCCGATGGATTTTGACTCTAAAAAATAGGAGTTGACTTTTAAACTGCCCGTGAAAAGACTCAATTGCAAAATTGAGACCTCTTATTAATTAACTGGACGAGTACCCGTGCATAGCAACGGAATTTTATAGCGGCAGATAGTTGTAGCGATAAAAAAAAAGTTTATAGGTTATAAACGAAAAATAATAAAAGTTTGGGAATTTGAGGATTAAACATAATTTTTGAAACCCGGTTCGACCCGGCCAGTTCCACCGGTTGAACCGATTTCGATCGAAAAAAACGGGTCAAATAAAACCGGTATTTATATTTTCGAAACCCAGTTAGACCCAAAAATTGGTTTTGTATATTCTTCCCGACAATTGTGGTATAAGCTTTGATTAATTAGTATATACCTTAAATACATTTTAATTTAAAATTACTTCATACATTTCCTTAGATCATAGATGACTGAACTTTTAAAGTTTGATCATAACTGAATTTTTTTACTTTTCAAGTTTGACATTTTTGTTTTATCTATAGTATATATAGATACAAGGTTTCAATAATCTTTTTTAATTTTTATTATTATACAAAAGGCCAAAGACATTTAATTTTGATATTATCCGACTGTTCTTATCCTTTAAATATTAGTTGTGTTTTAAATTTCGGAATATAAGGTTCCATTAATTTTTTATTTTGGAACAAGGAGTGTGTGTACAACATAAAATTCCTAATGCATTTTAAATTGTCCAATAAGTTGTTGAGAGTGATCTATTAGAGAGTGTCAATCTAAATCGTAAATAGTCGCGTAACAAATGCTAGGCTGATAACAATAATACAATATTAATAAATACTATCGCATAATTAAACATTAATTAACCTATGCTCAAATTGAGATTGTCCATGTCATACTTGTACTAATCTCTTTCAAGTTACTAATGAATTGTTTATGTATAGTTAGGTTTCTCGTCTTCGCCGGGGCTTTCTTTATAGTTGTGGCACAGGCCCACCTAAATCAACGAGACGGCCCTATGTATCAACCACTCTTTTGACGATACAATAGTAGGAAACACTAATAAATTAAACAATTAGATAAAAATGAATAAGACTTCTCATTCATAATGATCATCCCGATATTGAGCAAATGATATTTCCTTTGCATGAGGTACTTCTAGATAAAAATGTGTCGGGCAAATGATGCTATTGAACTCCAATCATCAATGAAACTCTGAACAAAGTTTGTCATAGTACCAAAGCTAGAAAAATAAAGATACGGCATATACGAAGAAGAATGTGTTTGTTTGATAACCTCAAAAAGTTGGTAGCGTTTCATTAGAGGTGATTACGTTAACTTAGAGCATATGCAATGGTTCAAGCTATTAATAACTTGATGTATTTATGGCCATAAATGTTAGAGTTGTGCATTTATGTCAATCCTTACAAGTACAAAGCTTTTGCCTTCAAAGACTTGGGTGGTGCCAAGTCTTTCTTTCAAAGTTTTGTAAAAAGTCTTTCATACAATGCTAAAAAGCTTTTGAAAAGCTTTTTCAAATAGTAAAAAGCTTTTCCTCAAACCAACCATTGCATATGCTCTTAGGGAATGTAACTTAAACGTACTATAAGATGCACGGGACCAGAGCCATCCTCACAGTTGCTTTAATTTTTTTAACCGAAACAATCTATACAAAGACATATGAATACATGTAACAACATAAAAACACCTAACTAAATCAGGAAAAAAGAACGATTAAAAAGTGAACAATAAAAACGCATATATAATTGATTACCCTTTGGACAATGATGTATGATCATTTACAGGTTAATCATTGGATTTGTTATGAAGCAGTTGCGTCCAAGCTTTCATAATACGAACTCATAATATGATATTTTCTTTTACAACGCCAAGATGAGTCTGCTTTCAAACATCGTCATTCGAATGCAAATAAAGAACATGTCTAGGAATGATATTTATGGGTTGGTAAAAGAATGGTTATTACGATACTTATATAGGCAGAGTAACAAAACACTGCCAGCAAAAGTATTAATTCCCAGAAATGATGCATGAATCATTATTCGAAGGAAAGATGCACCTTATATATTTAGGCAAGATTTGATTAGCAAATCACAACAAAAGACGATTTGATAGAATGATATCAACATAATTTATAAAAACCTCGTTTGCAAAGGAATGTATATAATTGATTGAGAAATCACTGACCAAATTAAAAACATTATATAATTATCAACATTGCCTAATATTTGACGGCCATGTTTTAAGTCAACCATTGACAACTCAGTTATGCAATAAAGTCACTATGCAATACTTGCCATGTATGCGCATTTATCTATACTATCTATAATGGAAAAATGGTCAAACTTGAAAAGTTGAGTCTTGAAAGTTGAGTATTGAAAGTCAAATGTGAGATAAAGTTAATGTAATTAATACTCTAATTAAAACACCCCATTACTTAAAAGTACAATAATTTATTCACATTGTACAACCAATTAAAAACATATCTATCAAATTAAATACAACCAATTAAAACACAAACCGGGTTGACCCGGTAATTTGACCCGTTTTCGACCCAACCTAGCAAGTTGACCCGGTTTAAATCGACCCATTTTTCAACCGGAACGGTTCAACCGGTTGAACCACCCGGGTCGAACCGGGTTTCAAAACATTTACTTAAAAGTACAATGATTTATTCACATTGTACAACCAATTAAAAACATATCTACCAAATTAAATACAACCAATTAAAACACAAACCGGGTTGACCCGGGACGCTTCAAACCCGGCGGATTGACCCGGTTTAATTTGACCCGTTTTCGACCCAACCTAGCAAGTTGACCCGGTTTAAATCGACCCATTTTTCGACCGAAACGGTTCAACCGGTTGAACCACCCGGGTCGAACCGGGTTTCAAAACATTATCCTTTACTTAAAAGTACAATGATTTATTCACATTGTACAACCAATTAAAAAACATATTTACCAAATTAAATACAACCAATTAAAACACAAACCGGGTTGACCCGGGACGCTTCAAACCCGGCGGATTGAGCTGGTTTAATTTGACCCGTTTTCGACCCAACCTAGCAAGTTGACCCGGTTTAAATCGACCTATTTTTCGACCGGAACGATTCAACCGGTTGAACCACCCGGGTCGAACCGGGTTTCAAAACATTATTTTTCGTTTATAACCTATAAACTTTTTTTTATCAATAAACTATTTGTCGCTATAAAATCCCGTTGCTATGCACGGGTACTCGTCTAGTGTAATATTATAGCCGTGTATTATTTCTTTTAAAAGTTTCATAGTTTTCACTTATTCAATGTGTTAAGATTGGTTTTTCAAACATTTTAAAAGGTAGAATAGGCAAACAATATTTTCTAACATTTCACTTTTCTTGACTATTTTACTTTTTACCTTTGACCATTTTTACATTATAGGTAGTATAGATATAGATTGGATCTCTCGATATAGCATGTTGGTATTTAGATGAACATGTTTAGGCAGGGGCGGTACCAGAAAAACTTTCAAGAGGGGGCAAAACTTAAAAGTGGATGTTAGGTCAGGTCATGTTAGTAACTCGACCTTTGTTGCTATAATAAAATCAATTTTACTTTGAATGAAAGTGATTTTTTTTTTTTTTTTTTTTTTTTTTATTTTTTTTTTTATGCGAGAACCAAAACTAAGAATTGATAATGATATGCATAATATTTAGTACATATTAACACAAGTAGTTGAAGCAAAAATAAAAAGTTGGATGACAAACATTCATAAAAATCTATGGAGTAGCACATGAATCGAATATTATATCTTCAAGAAAGTGCAAATGTCCTTAATCACTTGAGTATGATGAAGCTATTGGATAAACTTTTACCATTAAAACTATTTACCCATTTTATGGGGGCAAAATGAAAATCAATGATCATCTTCACAAAATCGACATTACTCGAGTGAACTTTGCTGGGGCAGTTGCCCCCATTGTGGTACCGCCCATGTGTTTAGGCACATTTGAAAAAACATGTTAGTCATTTTTTACTTTTGCCCTTTATATAAAAGATTGTTAACATGTGACTTGTGTTATAGAATTCAACCAACTCATTTTCCATTTTTATAAACTTAATCGCGTCTACGGGCTTTTTCTTTTTCTTCCCGAGCAAGTTTAATACCAAAAAAATTATCCGAAATAGTCCCAAACTTTATATAAAAAAATCAAAAAAAATCCCCAAATCCAAATTGATCGGAACTTGCTAAGAAGCAAAAAACGAAACCTTCATTCATAAGTAATCAAATTCCACCTAGATCTTTATTCATATAAAACGCGTATAATTCGCTCATAGTGGAGTTGGTGTGTGTAAATAAACCAATTTATTTGATCATTTTGTTTCAGGGTAATTTTCTTTACAGACGATTAGTTCCAATTCGCCATGTCGATGCTCGATTCGTTCTTTAGCAAGGGATCTTTCAAGGCTTCTAGATGGTAGTCTTTCTTTCTTTCTTTTTTTTTTTTTTTTTTTTTTTTTTTTTTTTTTTTTTTTTTTTTTTTTTTTTTTTTTNATGATTTATTTAGTGTATAAAATGTTTTTCAATATTGTTTTAGTGGTGAATTAGTAATAGAGAGGTTACTAGTATGCTTTTTGCGGGTTTTAGACGATTTCCGAAGATGATGGTTTTTGCGGGTTTTTGGGATATGTATGCTTTATGATGGAGTATAGATAGTTTTGTGTTATCAATACCTTCAAATGTAAACTATAGTTGAAACCCGTAATCCGCTTTGGGCTTTTGGCCTTGGGGTGTTACAGATGGTATCAGAGCGTTAACACTCATCAGGTAGAAAAAACTCTGAGCTCCTTAATCAGTCCTAAGTTGTTCGCTACTAATACCTTCCACAGTTCCACCATGGTTGTGGTTCTAAGTTAGAACCGAAGGTATTGGGTCAGTCGGGATATGGACATGTTATAGTATAGCTCTTTTATAACATGTGATGTGTGCGAGGCTGATCAGGTAGTTTGTAACTATTCGGCCCACATATTTATGAAGTAAGAGCTGTGAGGAGCTTCTTATAAGTCCTAAGTTGTTTGCTACTAATACCCTTTCACCATGGTTATTGTTTGAAGTTGATTCTCGAAGGTATTGGGTCAGTAGGGATTTGGCGGTGTTATAGTATAGCTGTTGTATTACTTGATCTAGACGCATAAGTATTGATACTTGTTTGATGAGACCTTGAATAACCAAGTTCTGTTTTGTTTTAGTTGATGTTTATGCTATGTAACGTTGTTTTTTATTTTATGGAAACAGTAAAACGCAATTGAAACTGACAATTCCGCGGATAAAACTGTTGAGGAATCGTAGAGAGATTCATATAAAGCAGATGCGTCGGGACATTGCCAAACTTCTTGAGACTGGTCAAGAAGCTACCGCCCGAATTAGGGTATACTTTTTCTTTTCTTTTTTTAATTAATTTTTCGTTAGTTTGGCTCTGTTTTGGATGTGAAAAGTACTTAGACTTGAATATGTTTGGTTAATGTTATGTGCTATATAGGTGGAGCATATAATCAGGGAAGAAAAAATGATGGCAGCACAAGAGATTATTGAGCTGTTTTGTGAACTTGTGGTTGTTCGTCTTCCAATTATTGAGACTCAAAGGTTCGTGTTATTCTCACTTCACTGTTCAGTATTGAGATTCTTTGTTACTTATTTATCTTAGTTTGTTGGGCCTTTGTTGTGGGATCCTTTCGCCAATTGCTACCCTTGAATGCATCAGGAGAATATGAATGCCTAAAACAGTAAATAACTATATGCTCAAAAACTCACTATATTATAAGATGAAGAACAATTTATAAGAAAGGATAGTTTGCAAGGAGTAATTGTTACACAACAACGATGCTACCATTACGGCAGTACATAACAGTAGCCATCCTAAAAATAGATGAGTATGAGGTCGATGATCAAACTGATATGTAAGCAGTATGTGTTTTAAATTAGATTTGATCTAATAATTTCTTATGTGCCTACTATTATGACACCTTATATTTTGGGATGAGAGTGACACATGCATTTAGAGGACATGGTTGTGGAAGTTAGGAGTTATCTGATGCTTCTGTGCCAGACCAATAATCTTTCCATGATGCAACTAACTTACTAGATGATATGTTATGGCTAAGAGCGTAATCAGAGACTTGTTGATTTGAGAATTAGATGGAGATGCCTGGGGATATAGGATAAGATTTTACTAAATATGCATGGAAATGTATAACTAATAACATAGAAAGTTATAGCTTATAACTCTAAATGTATTGTACTATTGTGTCGGTGTGTGTTCTGCAAAGATCTCAGAATCTTCATTTTTAGAGGCAGTTATAACTTATGACTAACATCACCTCTGGCTTATTCAGTTTGTAACTTTACCCCCAAAGTAAGCTTTTGCTTTTCAGATTTTGCCAGTTTGGTCACAAGTTGTCCTTCAATTTGTTAGGCCTTGAATGGAAACATAATTCTTTACAGAGATGTGGTTTCACCCACCCGAGTCTGTAGGACTGAGATCAACTTTTAGAACTTAGTGCAGAATACATTGTCTATATGACCCATTTGGGCTAAAAAAAACTAATTGTGGATACATGAACAAAATTCAATCTTGCTCTGGCCTCCAAAGTCATTTACACATTATCTCCATTGCATTAGATAAGGTATGAAGCTTTGAAGCATATCGAATTATTGGCTGGTTTTGCGTTTTCGGGTACTTTTTACATTGGACCGATTTTGACTATTTGTTTTCAGATATCTGCTTCTTTTACATTTATACGTATATTTGAAAAACAAGCTACTAATTGATAAACATGTGAATGACAAACTTTGGGCGAATAATGAGGATTTTAATGTGCTAGACCAGTTTCTAGGATATACTCGGCAGGCTGATTCAGCTGACATGGATCTTTTAGTATGTTTTGGACTTCTGTTCCCTATTTATAGATTCCTTGTGCAAAATTCGACACCACACACATGTTTATTGCTAATGATCTACAATCCGTATGATACACCCTCTCCCCTGCAAATAGTTACTTGGGCAGTGCTATGAATTGTACTCATTTATTGCTTTGTTAGTCTCTTCATCTTATTAACCTGACTTTTTATTTTTTTGGGAATTTTATGCATGTAGAGAATGTCCTCTTGATTTGAAAGAGGCGATTTCGAGTCTTTGTTTTGCTGCACCAAGATGTGCAGATCTTCCTGAGCTGATTCAGGTTCAGATGGCTTTTGCCGGAAAATATGGCAAGGAATTTGTGGCTGCTGCGACAGAACTCATGCCAGAATGTGGAGTCAATCGTCAGGTAATGGAATACAGTTTCTAGGGACTGTTAATGCTACAAAGCCTAAACTATTCACTTTATTACTTCATATATCTTACAGAAAAGACTTGCATTGTATTTTTGAAGCTATAAGAAACTCAATTTAATTTCAAAACTGATGTTCCCAGAGTCCTAATTATTGACAGTGTGAGACTGTTTGTTAAATAAGCTAGAACACCCTTAAGGGATCTTATAGTTTTTCTTTTGGAATTGATTGTCTAGAAGTCACAATAATTCGGTTTAATGTTAACAGATTGGACGTCTCATTATGTGATTATTCAGGCTTCAAAAACCAATTTTATACGGACTGCAATAAATTTGATTATCAAATAGTATCAAACTATGTATATAGCATCTACCTGTTCTTTTTAAGCTAATTTATGAGACGTTTATTCACATTTTAAGAAGTGTTATATTTACCAAATTATAGATTGCAGTTGGTTTAAATTGGCTTTTTGTACCCGATATGTTAATCTAGACAATTAAACCTAATTATTGTGACTTATAGATATTCACATTTCACAAACTGTCGTATTTTTGCCAAAAAAGCACATTCACTTATATCCTTTGGCCATCTTATCTAGTAAGTTTTCAGATTTTTAGAATTTGCTGAACACTTAAATATTGCCACTCTTTAAAGTTTAATAGCTACAACTTTAGGCAGTAGAAGCACATACCAACAGTAACTTTTTGATATAGTGATTCACTGTTCATCACCTATAAAATACACATCCACGCACCTCCTTAGTAAGAAATAGAGATAATGTACGTGGTGGCCATATCTTTCATCACAGCCAGCTGTATATTGAAAAAACTTTCTAGGCCCATCCAAGTATGTATATATGGGTGGCTATGATGAAAGAAGTTGAATAGTTGGGTGTCCTTCACATACAATTATCCCTTATAAATATCTAAATTTTCGAGACCAAGATCAATGCTTTGATTATTTTCTAGATTACTGGTGGGTTTAAATTATCTTGGGCTGAAGTAATCTTCTAACAGGGAAATAGTTCACCTTTATTATGGAATTTGGACATCCTAACTGGAAATGTTGCTTTTTAAATGAAGTTGGGGTCCCATTCATATACTAGAATGTGACTGTCGGCCTTATTGAAAATGGAGATGGATGAATATTAAAATTTTGATAAAATAGCATGTATGATTGATCGTGATCTGTTACTTCTCTCTTACCGTTATCTTTCTTTTAAATTACAGTTGATCGAACACCTATCAGTTCGTGCTCCTTCTCCGGAAGTAAAGCTTAATCTCTTGAAGGAAATCGCTGAGGAACATGGCCTTGATTGGGATCCTACTGAATCTGAAACTGAATTGCTCAAGCCACACGAAGATTTGCTGGTTAGTATTGTCCATTTCGGTTCTAATATGCATCTGGATATTCATTTTAGAAATCTGAAGCAAACAAAACTCATAAGGATTATTGATTTGATGAACAAAATGACAATTTTGCCAACCATTTCACATTTTTTGCAGAATGGCCCCTCAATAGTTTCTAGTACACAATTGCCTGTTCCACAAGAAAAACATGAAGAACCGGTACACACACCATCAGAACAAACTCACAATGAACAATCAGATTCTGATACAGAATTCGATATATTAGATTTTCCTGAGGTTCCCAGATCCGTACTACCTACTCATGCTTCAGAAACCGTTTCCAGACCTGAGATGCTTCCTTTTCCGCCCTCTGCCTTATCTGATCTTAACGATGAACCAGAAAATATAATTGAAAAATCAGCAAAAAATGAAACCGAACATAAACAGTTTTTGCCCTTCATATCTCCACCATCTGATGTCATTGCAGTGAAAGAAAACATCCGTTCTCCCCAAACCGAAACTACTGTCAGTGATGACTTGCAGACCACCACCGTGAAAGAATGCAGTCCACTTTCAAGGACCCGAACCGGAATCAAAGATGATTTGCAGGATGTATTGGCTGCTGCCCGAGCAGCTGCAGAAAATGCTGAAAGCGCAGCAGCAGCAGCGCGGACAGCTGCAAGCCTTGCCCATGTTCGTATCAGTGAACTCGTCAAGAGGCAGAATGAATACGAGTCCAACGAGAACCCATTTTCTGGAGATACTTATGAACCAAATACACCTGAAAAGCCGAATCTTGATCATCACGACTCCGTTTTCGCTTCTTCAAGTTCTTCACAGTCCTTGACTTCTCACCAGCCACAAAGGTTGCCATCAATGGATGATGGTTTTATGTCTTATCCAAATTTGTTTACCTCACGCAGTCCTAGTGAGTTGTCTCCAGCTCAATCTTTCAATGATAATGGTGGGCGTTCAGGTGGTGGGCACTGAGTCGACGTTGTTTTACCATAACTCGTGGTGTCCTTACATATATCTTTCATTTTTGGTTTTTTTTCTTCTTTTCTGTAAAGTTACTTTGGATGCCTTACGTTTCACGTGGGAATTATGTTTTGGTTTTGATACTGGATTAATAGAGGCCATATATTGTCATATTCGAAATATTTGTACTGTATGAGAAGAAATCTTGAATCTACATATTTCCCAATGTTTATGTAATTTGGTGACAGTTTGGAGAATAAAATATTAGTTACGCATAGCACCAATATCACCCAAAGCTCTTAATCTCCTCCATACAATGAGTCTGGATATTTAGCTACTTAGAATAGGCCAGAAAGGATTAGAAAAAGGTCAAGGACAGCCTGGGCCAACGTTAAAAGATCACGGTAACTATATAGAGAACCAATAATCTCAGGATACTTATGAACCAAATAACATTCTGAACCGAGACAGACTTTTAGATTTGAAATCACGGATTTAATTAGCTACGGAGTACATAGTAACGAATACCCCGACAAACATATTTGCAGCAATCACTTCAGAAGACATGATTGTTATTGCAGGTTCTGTTCTAGGTGAATCTGTCTGTTAGTCCTATTGAAGCCGCGTGTCAGTTGTAGTTTTTAAAAGAACAATTTTATTATGTTTTTTTTTTTTTTTTTTTTTTTTTTTNTCCACCGATCTTCACCGTTTGGAGAAGAGGAAGATGGAACACTTGGTGATGTTTCTTTAGATGAATTGGGTCATGGGTTCATGAGTTATTGAGTTAGTTTGTATAGACAGAAAACGTACTGAACAATTTCTACTTCATAGAGTTGCTATGCGGTTTGGCTGAGCCAAGATGTTCCTGGTGACGTGGCACGAGCCAATGCAACTCATGAAATCTCTTCTAGATTTATATGAGACATTTTCAAGATGTTAATGTGTATTTCACATTCCCATACTTCAGCCATATGTCCAAGTGGAGCATGTGATTTGCTGTCCCAAAATGGTGACGGCGAGGCTGCGATTTGGTATCTCATTTGCAGTCCCCATATGCTAAGTGAAGGATCCAAATATTTTATGGATGGTGACGGTGTTGATACATTGTCATTGGAACTTGAACCAGAATCAGTATACGCTTGAGGGAGTATTTGCAATCTAAAAAAAGATGGTGACCTTTTAGCAGATTGCTTGACAATCAGAATGTCTTGAACAGGATAGAAAGTTATCAATGGTATATGAACCCGTAACTAAGATTGTGAAAGTTATCAATTGTAAATGATAAAAATACTTAGGATGCGTTTGGTTTGTAAAGGGGTTAGAATCTGATTTGGATTTGGTAATGGTTTAAAAGAAAAGAAATATGAATAATAATGATTAAATGTGTGGTTGAGAATTTTAAGGGTGCGTTTGGTATCCCACTATGGGAATGAATCTATGACTTTGAAAGTCATAGATGTTGTTTGGTTGGTTATGGGGCCCACCACAACGGAATGAGGATACCCATGATATGTGAGTTTCTCATAGGAGTATGATGTTGTGGGTATTTGGATACCCATGAAAAGTGATATCTACATACCCATTTCCATTCCACTCTATTCTCAAACCTATACCTATAGTGATCCATCAAGCATACCAAACGCACCCTTAGAAAATAAAAGCTACAACATGATTAGTTGGAATCATAAAAAGTCACTAATAGGGTAGGGAATGTAATCTTTTATTCTAAATTCATAATGAGGGAATTAAAAAAACACCAAACACTTGATTTGAGTTTTCTTTCAGTCAACACCCATCAATACCCATAAACCAAACAGGCCCTTAGTTGNTCATGAGTTATTGAGTTAGTTTGTATAGACAGAAAACGTACTGAACAATTTCTACTTCATAGAGTTGCTATGCGGTTTGGCTGAGCCAAGATGTTCCTGGTGACGTGGCACGAGCCAATGCAACTCATGAAATCTCTTCTAGATTGTATATGAGACATTTTCAAGATGTTAATGTGTATTTCACATTCCCATCCTTCAGCCATATGTCCAAGTGGAGCATGTGATTTGCTGTCCCAAAATGGTGACGGCGAGGCTGCGATTTGGTATCTCATTTGCAGTCCCCATATGCTAAGTGAAGGATCCAAATATTTTATGGATGGTGACGGTGTTGATACATTGTCATTGGAACTTGAACCAGAATCAGTATACGCTTGAGGGAGTATTTGCAATCTAAAAAAAGATGGTGACCTTTTAGCAGATTGCTTGACAATCAGAATGTCTTGAACAGGATAGAAAGTTATCAATGGTATATGAACCCGTAACTAAGATTGTGAAAGTTATCAATTGTAAATGATAAAAATACTTAGGATGCGTTTGGTTTGTAAAGGGGTTAGAATCTGATTTGGATTTGGTAATGGTTTAAAAGAAAAGAAATATGAATAATAATGATTAAATGTGTGGTTGAGAATTTTAAGGGTGCGTTTGGTATCCCACTATGAGAATGAATCTATGACTTTGAAAGTCATAGATGTTGTTTGGTTGGTTATGGGGCCCACCACAACAGAATGAGGATACCCATGATATGTGAGTTTCTCATAGGAGTATGATGTTGTGGGTATTTGGATACCCATGAAAAGTGATATCTACATACCCATTTCCATTCCACTCTATTCTCAAACCTATACCTATAGTGATCCATCAAGCATACCAAACGCACCCTTAGAAAATAAAAGCTACAACATGATTAGTTGGAATCATAAAAAGTCACTAATAGGGTAGGGAATGTAATCTTTTATTCTAAATTCATAATGAGGGAATTAAAAAAACACCAAACACTTGATTTGAGTTTTCTTTCAGTCAACACCCATCAATACCCATAAACCAAACAGGCCCTTAGTTGATTGAAGAATGCGTTCTTCACCTTTGCACAAATTGAAACCAAAGTTTGTGTTGAACAAGTAAGCTTGTTGAGGAGGTCAACGAGCACTAGCAGTGTTCAAACGAGAGTAATTGTTCTTCAATAAACACAACTTTTTAATGCATTTACGTTCGACAAACATTCTCTTACAACATATGAGGTATTCACGTGAAGACCTTGTGAGGCGTTGACCATGTTGGTTATTTAAGTGTCATCAACTATTTTAGGTAATTGCGATTTGCTAGAGACTAATTAGATTCACATTATGCTCGGATACGAGTTAGGAAAGTGTGGAATGCACACTCGTTGAGCTAATATTATTCCAACCAGACAAAGATGCGGGGGTCAAGGGACAGCATCCCTTGTTGGGGTCCCACTCCCAAGTGAGCGGGCGGAGGTTAAGAGGAAGCCTCCCCTCACGGGGTTTTGGGCAGCGCCCCAAAACTTAAACGACTTCATGAATCGCTATTAAAGGATTTAACAGATTTTCCCGACAAAACACAACTCATGCATGTTGGTGAAAGGTTTTGACTCTTGGTATTTTAACCGAATTTAACCACCCATAACTGTCAAATATGTCTGTTACGTAATAGACACATATGGTCTCATTTAACGTACAAAAACACACAATTCCTCTCTGCTTTTGCTTTGTTCTCTTGTGCCTAGGAACAAAGTATTCTTCTTGAATGATCCTAATAAGGGTTTCGTGATACCCATGCATCAACAAGGTCAAAATACTTTAATCAAAAAATAACTTTACACGATTCAAGCAAGATATTCAAAATTATTATCATACCCGAACCTAACAACACTTGCCTACATATGAGAAATTATTTCTTGTGCAAAGTAAACCCAAGTATTAATATCAAAAGACAATGGTTATAGAATTGAATAAAATTGTTCTACCAAACAAGCAATGGTGATAACTCCACTCTATCTAACAAACATGGATGAAAGAAATTTTAAAAAATTGGGTAAAAAGCCATAATATATTTAGCAACGGAACTTTTCAAAAAAAATTTGTTTATTACTAATATAGTGTAATTTAAAAACCTTGCGAATTTTTGTAACGGAATTATATGCTTATACCTGATTGGAATATCCAAGGTAGAAATAAATATTTTTCTTAAAAAAATTCCACATGTGTAATTGTGTTTGTCTAATTTATAACCCGACCCATAAACTTTTACCCTAAACCAAAAAAACCTGGCCCAAGTTTATTTAAATCCTAATGGACTATCACAAAAAAAAAAAAAAAAAAAAAAAAAAAAAAAAAAAAAAAAAAAAATAAGAAAGAAAAACGCAGTCAAATTTTACCCCAAATCAAAACCCTAATTGAAAACCCCAACATGTCGCAATCTACCTTTAAAAGAATCGCTCATTGGTGAATGCTGAATTTTACCCTTTTAATGTTTTAACTTTTCATGGACACACACTGAACCATCAAGAATGTTCTTGTATGTCCTAACTGATACCAACCCGTCAAGAAAGAAAATGTGAATTTAGGACTTGGTTATGGGATCCAGAGATTGATATGGATTTGGTTATAGGATGATTTGTACCAGATGTACACTCTCTTGAATCCAAACAACCAAAAGCGTCAATTGGGGCGAAGAGGAAACCGTCAATTGTTCAGGATTTGGGAGTGCTTGAAAAGCTGAGTTGGCGTCAAAGAAACAGATGAATTCAGAGAGTTTTGCAACGTATGACTTTTTGGAAATCAACCCTTTTCTTGCATTTTCTGTTTGTATGGTTTGGTATGCAATGAAGTAAGTAGATTCTAGCTATGTTATGTTTTAGGTTATTAATGTATGTTAGGGAAGATGAAGCTAGGATGACAAATGGGATGTAATGTATTTTGGAATGTATGAACAGTTTGTTTGAATGAAAATGGTTATCTTTTGGTGATACAGATTATGTTTTTCTTGGTTGTTTATATGCTTCATTTTGATGTGCAAGAGAAGCAAAGTGTTATAAAAACCACATTTGGTTTTAAAGATGATATAAAACACTTTTTTGGTTAGAACATTGCTTGAAGCCTTGCATAAGTTAAGATGCTTTATTGCAACATGCATTAGCTTGCATATCTACCTTACTGCACATTTCATCATGCAAAAGCACATGGCAATTACCATGGCATAAAATTGTACACATATAAAAAAGATGCTTAAATACAACAGGTTAAGACAAAAGCAACATTATACAATTCAAAGGATAACAGTCAAAGGACATTCATAGATAAATATTCATAAGTCATTACAAAAGTGGGGAACACACCCATTGGGTTTGTCACAATCATGCTACCATCCCAAAAGATAAGTTAAGTGTTTACAACATAGATGGCTCACTTACAAATACCAAAAAGATTACATATTTTTTTCAACATACTAAGTCTGCAAATTAAACAATGAGACAATCAAAGGAGAAGCATCTGGACTTGACATTCAAATGCCTTGTCTGGGGTTAAAAACCTGTCCTTTTGAATCAAACTTGAAATTCTTTACCTTGCATGTTCCTAATTCTCTCTGATCTGTCCCCTTTGTTTGTGATAGCATCCTGGGCCACATCACTTTGAACAGGTCCACTTCATCTTTTTTTCTTACTATTACCTGCCAACTTGAACCCTTCTTCTTGTGCAGGTTGAACACTTTCAGGTGGAGCTGGACCACTTGCCAGATTGTAGATTCTGAGCTTGAACAACGTTCCCAATTGTTACCAGATTCCCGTGGTTTCCTGGAATGAAGGTAAAATGTGCTCTGTCTCTATCATTTAACAATCAGATCTTTATATGGAACCTGAATTCACTGTAAAGGATCCATCATAAGCTGGGGCCCATTCTTGCTCTTGCCTTTCCCTTTCAAAGATCCATTCTAGCCAAACATTTCTTTCCTCTTCCAGTGCTTTTTGAACAGCTGCTTCATCAAGTTTTTCTTTGCTCTTCTTTGTTCTATTGTTTCCTATTTCTTCTTTTTGCTCATCCACGGCCTTGCATATACTCATCTTCATGTTCCTCCTGATATCTTCTTCATCCATTGAACTTACCAAAAAGACAATGGAAACATATGAAAATTGCTACAATTTCAGATTTTGTTAAAATTAAAATTAGTTACTAAGTTATTAAAACTTACCATAATCTTGTGCTGCTTAGAGATCCTCTTCTCTGCCCCAACACCTCCTCTCTCTGTTACACCTCCTCTTTCCTCTCCCAAACAGGATCCTCTCCCTCTCCTACCACCTCCTCTTCCTCTGTACACCACTCTGACTGATCAATGGCACCACTCTCACACACTCTCCTCTTCCACTTCCCAACCTCTGCCAACACTTGTAACCTCTGCCAACTCTAGAACCTCTACCACCTCTTGCAAGCAGGTTGCCAAACTAGGTTCTCCTCTGTCTACCAGCAACTTCTGCCTAACAACTGCGTGCCTTTTTGGTTACAGCTCTTTCTCACAGATGTTGTTGCTGACCAATTGTTTAACAATTGAACAACCTACATAATCCTTCCCCTTCTCCCACTTGAGTGTATTCTCGATCAGCGACTGTATCTTTTTCCTGGGTCTCCTTGGCATTTTCCTAATTATGGGTGTTAAAGGTGCCCTCATTATTTTTCTTGCCCAGGAAAAGGTTTTGGATTGCCACAAACTGGGGCCTAATGGAAAACTGATATGCTCCCTTGCCCACATTTCCTGGCTGTAGAATGATGGACTCCATCTCTGGTATCCCTACTTAAGCTGCATGTACCCTGCAACTGCCCTATGAATGCAGGGCACACACTTAACTGCCATAACCTACAAGCCACATGTCCTGTTAGTCATAATTCACTGCATGAAGCTTCGTGCTCCACTCCTAACTCAAATTCATCGATAACTGCTTGCAATTACATCCTAATGCCTGTTAATAAAAAGAATGTAAGTTAGTATTTTCAATACTTAATGTAACAATAACTGCAAAATAAAACTGTGTAGTCAAAAATAGGCTACCTCTGCTCAATCATTAGAAAGTTAAGTCTTTTCCTAATTGATTGAGCTGATTACATCTTCCAATTTAACGCAACTTGCTTCATGAGCTAACAACTCTGCAGATATAAATCCTTATGTCCTCAAGCATAGTTATTATTGGCCTTCGATC